>OX424573.1:85639494-85824494 GCA_949152435.1 Gastracanthus pulcherrimus | reverse complement strand
ACTCGTGAATGGTGCCGCTTGGTTGCTTGAGTTAAGTGCTATGTCATTGTCATCTGTCATCATTACGTCAATCCACGTGTGAGAATTTTCGAGGTGATGAGTCGCACCATGGTCTATTATTTTTAAATTGAGGTCAGCTGCTAGTCGCCTAACATATTTAGCATCTTCTGATGTTTTAAGGAGATTCGCGTTCAGATCATCCATTATAATTTTATGATTAAAATCCTGTGTATGTAGAGCTAGCTTATCTATGAGATCGGAGTTTTGTAAAAAAGGAATGTGCGGCGGCCTATATATAAGTGCTACAAAAAGTGGGGGATGGTCACGTGATTGAATACTACAAATAATGTATTCAGGAATGCCTGGACAGCCTGATTGTGTTGTTTTGGATTCGCATAATATACTGGCTTTAAACGTGTTTTGCACATATAGTATTAGCCCACCCCCAAATTCATTCCTATCTAATTTAATTATTGAGTAGCCTTCGATCTGAACGCGATCGTCCCCGACCTCAGGTAGGAGGTGCGTCTCAGCCATCCCAAAGAGGTGGTAGGAGGAACCAGTCAAAAGGTGTTGACGGATTATATCAATGTGACCTCTAAGTGAGGTAACATTGATAAATCCTACTCTCAGTCCCCCACGATGACCCCCTCTGTCGTCGTGTTTACCTAGTCATGCCTTGTCAGTATTGGAATTGTTTTGTCGATTTTCCTATGTTGATGTTGATGGAGAGATATTCTTCTCCAACATGGTTTTATTACAACCACGTTGCTTATCCGGTAGTTCTGGTTTGTTGGAATATAATAAGCTAATTGCTTGAAGTTCAGCAGCATTTGTGAAAACATGAGAGATACCACCGTCCCGCATCTTGACAAGGAAACGACCCCCCCCCCCCCCCACCCCCTGTGCCAGACATACTTAAAACCAAGAGTTTTGGCTTGTATTCTTAGAGTTCTATACGTTAAAAAAGTGGTACTGTCTAACACCTCATTTATAAATATTTTACCCGTTAAAAGTTGATCTTTAGTCTCCTGGTCGAGATGCGTGACGTCAATATCCCTCATGTGAAAGCTAGTAATGGTACGCTTAGCACGCATGATTTTATCCACTAAGTCGGCTCGAGAGTGGGTAACAACCCACGGTGACCTTCGTCGCTCACTTTTGTCTGCTGGCGGTGCAGCAGACCGCAAGTTGTCCGATCGGAGCAGGCGGGTGCCTAAGATATCCTCTATTTTTAAGGTTGGGAGTACCTTTGCTAAAATAGCATACGCAATTTCTTTATGTTTACTCTCATCTCCCTCAAAAATACTCGATATTATTAATTTATCATTTTTACTTGTAGTGGATATCTTACCATTTGTTAAGGGGACCCTCCTACTACGCACCGGACAAGTTGCTTTTTTCGGCTTAGCTCCAGTAACAATTGTTGCCTCTGTCGGAGAGGTCATGCTACGATTTATAGTAACAATATTATCAATATTACGGTCATTTGATACCTCGTCAATATTCGCAGGATTCTCGCATTCGTCATTGTGCCCGTCAATATTATCGTAACTTAAGCTAGAACGATTTATTTCAATATTTATGAGTGTGCCAATATTTATGGTGTTAATCTCATTTAGCATAGTTTCACTGGTGTCTGTTATTTTATTATTAATATTAAAAAGTTCGTTCGTAACCTTGTTGCAGTGTTCTTCGAGTCTACCTGCTAACTTTTCTTCTAATGCAATTAATTTTCTTTTTAACAATAAGTTTTCATTATTTATGTCTACTAAATGCTTACAGTGTTCTTCATTTTTCTGCAAAAACTTCATCAGCTGGGAGTTTTGCTCAGATAATCGCGATTCGATTTTATCTACCCTGGATTCTATAGTACCGACCAAATCCTGCATTGCTGATAAAGGCTTTAGTCGATCAGTAATAGCATCCAATCTAGACTCAAGCGAAGCATTATGTCTGTTCAGAGCACTGTAAACATTTTTCGACGTGCTATTAGCAAACTCAGTTATGAGAGAAATTGTTGTACCTTTCCTCAATACAGATTCGTCAAGTTGTTTTAAAATAGAAATATTTGCAGCGTTAGTGATGTTAGATGCCGTGCTTGATGTATGCAATACCTCTTGGGACTGAGACGCGTTCACTGCCCGCATGCTGGTGGTAGACGTATTGCTCCTGGTATTCTGCACAGCATCCCGCTGAGTAGATGGGGACTCCTCCCCACTTATTGTTGCCTTGCTGTCATTGCCGATATTAGAGCTCAACGTGATGCTTGGGCTGCCGGAGAAGCGGTGCCCCTGCTCGACACCAACCCGCCATGCATCTGTGCTGGACGGGGTAGAGGCCATCAATGGCACACGCGTGCTGCTGCTGTTCTCCGTGTCGAGAATATTGTCCCCCTTCTCCTCGTGCTGGCTGACTGGAGGAGCGTTGAGCCTCTCCTCCGTGCTGGTGTTAGTGCTGGAGAGAGACAGAGGTAGGGGAGCGGGGGGCCGCAGCTGAGGCGAAAAATTATTCGCAGTGTACAGCTGTTTCGGCGGCTTCGCCGGTACGCGTGCCTGCAACTGCTCGGCAGACTTGACGACGGGCTTGATGTTGTCGCCCGTCTTGCTTATATTCTTCTCTCTCTCGTATGCTAGTGTGTGTTTTTGTCGGCTGCTTGATGCTGGTATTGGCTCTGTTGCTGATGTTTATACAATAGGTACACTTGAGAGCAGTACTACTACGCGTTTTCTGCACTGACTTCATGCATGCAGAGTGGCATTTGCGTGTGCACGTAGAGCACTTAATTAGCGCGTTGTTATTGCGCACAGTCTTTTGACAGCTGGCGCAGCTCAATGTGGCCATTGTAAACAGGCCTAGCAGCCGACAGTGAAAATAGCTTACAGATCGCACACGTACCTCCTGCTCGCGACTAAATCCAGTAGCTTAATAGCTGGTTTCCATGTGCCTCGTGGAAAAATATTTCGATCAATCGATCAATCGATCAAGAGTCTGCCGTGACGGTGAATACGGCACTTGATGAGAGTCTAACCTCAATGAGACGATGATATGACGGCCAGAAAACACTCCACAGTTTAATAAGAGCACCAAAAAAACAAATTTAATGTCTGCAACCGTACTTAAACTCGAGGCACACACGTTAAAACACCGTCAAGGACTTTCACCAGTCACAGCGCCCGCCAGCCAGCCGCGAAGCAGGAGCGAGGATCTGCAAGTAGAGAGAGCGAGAGAGAGAGAAAGAGAGTGAGAGAGCAAGAGAGAGAAAGCGTCGCACGTATAGCGTGCGATGGTCTAGGTGCCGTGTGTGTATGTGTGGGACTTTTCGTCGGTGTACGCTCCAACCAGTCGTGTCTGCTGCGCGATCAGCTATTGCCGTCGGTGTGGGTGTGTGTGTTGTAACGCGGTGAAAAGATTTTTAATTTTCTCCGCGTTACTCACGCGCGACTAATACATCAACGGCCGATTTCGAGACGAAATCCTGCCATGACCGCGAGAGGAGTCTCTCCACTTTGCGTTTTGAATCATAGTAGCTTAGAAAAAATACTGCGTAGATCCGAATTAATTTTTTAGGAAACAAAAAGCATCTTTTTTTACGGCGGAAATCTGGCGCCAGTCATCATCAACAGCCCAACAAGAGCTGTGTCACGCTGCCTCTCAAAGGCAACGAGCCCAGGCACGCCTGAAACGTCCATAAGACCTCACAGCTCGCCGTATAATATCATCGCAACGAGCGTCACCGTCGGGCGCCAGCATTAGCTACACGTTAAGTAAATCTTCGAAGAACGCAGCTACTCTCTCCTTACTCTGTCTCTCTCAGTTCTAAGCATCTGCCTGGTAAAACAAAATACTCCATAGTGTAGAAGATTATTTTTCTTTCCAAGGGCGTACGACAATTACGTAACAGCCTACGGACTATTGCCAGGCAATGCACTATAGACATCTCTGTATACAGTGTCTCCTAACTTCTCTCCCAGCGAGCATGAAAATTTCCAGTGCCTTACGCAATACGATTGTTACAGCATCAGGCGATTTCGGGGAGAAGAAGACCAGCGGCGAGAACCAGAGATCCCAACCTAACGTGAAGGTTGCTCTCAAATCAGAGAGCCTAACGTCGACGAAAATTCACCAATCAGAGGCAGCGACGTGGAAGGCGGGTCCAAGGCCTCGGCAGCGAGCTCAGACTCGGAGGACTCTTCTCCGGCCTTCCGGGCGACCAACACCTTCCAGGCCACAGGACTTCATACAACATCCGCGTCGCGAGTCCCTTCTGGACTTTGATATTATTCTGTGTTCAGTCGTATAATTTTTAATTATTTATACGAATTATATTTTTTTGTAAATTTGATTTAGTTTTTTTTGTATAACTTCTCGCCGAACCTCTTCGTGTGACTGCGCTACTCGCTTCAGCCTCCACGCCATCGACGAGAAGGACACTAAGCTAAGTCACCACGTTTTGTGCCTAATATGGGCCAGTAATTTGACGCCGGGTTGCCTTTCCTGCCCCGGGCGTATAATAGATTCTTTTATCCACACAATCTTATTG
Organism: Gastracanthus pulcherrimus; assembly: GCA_949152435.1. Lineage (NCBI taxonomy): Eukaryota > Metazoa > Arthropoda > Insecta > Hymenoptera > Pteromalidae > Gastracanthus > Gastracanthus pulcherrimus. The sequence goes on along the minus strand of OX424573.1, from coordinate 85,819,951 downwards.
ATACATTTTTTATACAATTAATTAAATTTAAATTTATACTAGTTTTAAGGAAAAGTTAAATGAGGAAAATTAAATACGTTAAATTTATTACGGTTTAGAGATTAAAGTAAGATTCAGAATTAAGGTGGATGTAGCGATAATTTCGTTGGCGAACTTCTGTTGTGGTGAAATAAAAGAAAGGAAGCGGTAACCGTCGAGATCCCACGACTCTTCGCATGTAGAAAGAACTCTTAGCTAGCTGTGTCTGAGTGTGATCACTAAAAGTAGTTAGTATAAATTAGAACTCCATTTCGGGGAGGAAACAAATAATAAATTCAAAGTTGGAATACAGTGCCTGGCTCTCAAATTTGAATAAAATTATGACCCTTTGGAGGTCTACGTTTGATTGCTTAACGGCGTACTCCGATTGTCAATTAATAATAATTTTCTTAATAATTTGCCTAATCTCCATATACCGTGGTTCCGGGCCGCATGCCCACGGCAGTCCAAGACACGCTTTATAGTGTGTATGATGGTCCGTATTCTTCCTCGGTCGCGATTCTTATTCTCCTAATTCCATCCAACAAACAACATAGCAATTCCCCCCATTAATATAACAATGTTAAAAATAATATTTTAATACTCGACTCCGGTGACGGTGGTGATTCGGTCGTGATTGACTGCCCCGTTTTTAATAACTATTTTGACACGATATATGCGTTACATCTGTCTGTCTCTCTCTCTCTCTCACTCACTCTCCCACTCTCTCTCTCTCTCTCTTTTCTTTATCAAGAAATAGATAACCTAAAAATTAAAAATAAAAAATTACACGATAATAACGTAGAAACGAACACTTTATTGACCAATACAGAGGTAAATTATAGCATGTTAATTGAAAAAATCGATAATCTAGAGCAGACAAATCTTGAGTCACAGACTAAAATTGATAATCTTATATTAAACACTTTTGAAAACGATTTCCTAAATTTAACAAATAAAATCAATAGAGTTGAACGTGACAACAAGGAAATAATAACAAAAATAGAAAAAATAATAACAAAAGAAGATTTTACCTCTGTATATACTACTACTATTGAGAAAATTGAAAGAAATGTTGAGAACATCCAAAAAGATAACCAACTCATACTAAATAAAATTGAATTCCAAAAAATCGCAGTACTCCCCAGTACACAAAACAATACCGTTTCTCTTATAAGTACAAAAAAATGTAATACTGTTAATAATGCGTCTGCTACGAATAGTACCTTACTCGACAATTATAGTGATATAAGCGAAACAATTGACAATTGTGAAAGCAATAATGACGGGTTTATCCAAATTGTAAATAGTAGAAATAAAATGTCTAGGCGTTTGAATAAGTATAATAACGACAATGCTGATGCTGCAGCATCACCTGCACGAAGCACGCGGGTGCAAACGATTGATGGGGGGACAATGCACAGTAAAAACATTAAAAGCGGTAATACGGAGCTCATTATTTCAAACATTTTCGACGGTGATGTCTCTAAGCGTGTTGACGTCGCACACGCGATACTGTGCCGTGTCCTTCCATCAACACGAAAAATTGATATAATAGGCACACGCCTGCTTCGGTCAGAAGAATCAACAGCTGCGGCATTAGCAGATACAAACAGCGAACGTAGAAGGTGACCATGGGTTGTTACCCTTTCCAGCAGTGCGTTAGGCGAGAAAATAATGCGAGCCAAAAAGCTTATCACTGGCTTTTATGCTAGAGATGTCGACATTGCAGCTCTTGACCAGGACAAAAGGGATGGGATTATAAATGGGAAAATTTTTATAAATGAATTGTTAACAAAAGAATGTTTTATTAAATATAGAAGTCTCAAGGCCCTTGCGATGAGACTTATTTTTAAATATGTTTGGCATAGAGGGGGCCGTTTCCTGGTGAAGAGGCGCGATGGCGATGTCTCTCAGGAATTTTCATCTGCGGCTGATTTAAAGACAATAGTGGCATCATATGCCATTAATCAACCATCTCAAACTGTAAATACTGTAAAAAAAACTGTTGATAATGAAATCGTAATTGATAAAAATGTAATTCCGTCAAATGCTGCAAAAAATTGACTATCCGCAGACACTGCTGGGGGGTTCACTGTAAGGGACTGAGGGCAGGTTTTGTCAATGTTACCTCACTGAAGGGGCACATTGGCATGATTAAACAACACCTTTCAGCTCGTCCTACCTACCATCTCTTTGGGGTTGCTGAGTCGCACCTTGACCCTGATGTTGGGAGTGATCTCATTCAGATCGACGACAACTCACTACTCAGACTTGATCGGAACAAACTAGGGCGCGGGCTAGTCCTGTACATTCATAACACTTTCAAGGCCAATTTACTATGCAGCTCTCCAACAACACAGGAGGGCAGGCCATTTATACCTGAATATTTAATGTGCAGTGTTCAACAGGGCAGCCTTCCCCCCGTCTTTGTTGCTTTAATATACAGACCACCACACGTACCGTTTTTACAGGGCTCTGACTTAATAGACAAACTGACGATACATACTCAAGACTTAAGTCACAAAATTATTATGGGAGGTCTGAATGCGAACCTACTCGGAACGTCAGCCGATGCGAAATTTGTTAGACGGTTGGCTGATGATCTTAACCTTCAAATAATTGATCATGGTGCGACTCATCTCACGGATTCTCACACGTGGATTGATGTGATCTTGACAGATAATAATGACGTTGTACTGAGCAGGGACAATCGGCTGGCGCCTTTTCCCAGTCATCATAACATCATAGAGGTCGAGATTGGGGTCGAAACTGCTGCATCCCCTGTGGTTGAATCTTTCAGCTACAGGGATTTTAAGTCGATCCAGCAAGACGACCTCCTGTCTCACCTAGCTGACTGTGATTGGTCGCGGATCGATGGTCCCGCGGCGGGTGTTGACAGTCAATTAGAGTGCCTCAGTGTCAACCTCATGGCTGTGATAGATAAAATTGCACCGTTAAAAGAATTCATGCCGAAAAAGAAAACAAATCCACCATGGGTTGATGCTGAACTAATACATCTTCACAAAAAACGTGACTCCGTACGAAGACGCTATTCGCGGACCAATGACGACAGACTGTGGCGGGAGTATCAGGGCCTTGCAGCTGAAGCTGAATTACGAACGAAGGAAACAAGAGAAAGATTTTTACAAAATAAAATTTCTGAAGCGATTGATAATAAGAAAGATATCTGGAAAGAGCTCAAGGCTCTGGGCCGTCTGCCAAAGACAAGAGAGGAGCTTCATGGTTTCTCACCGGAAGAGCTCAATGCCCACTTTGCAGGGGTGTCGATCTCCCAAAATGAGGGTGATGAAGAATTTGACAACGTCCTGACCACTGCCAGTGATGACAGTTTTGTTTTCCGAGAAGTCAGCTTCTCGGACGTGGTTCTGGCTGTTGCCCACTTCTCATCACAAGCCAGAGGGGAAGACGGCATTCCCCAAAGTATAGTGGCTAAGACTCTTCCGTTTGTGGGAGATCATATTGTTAAGATCTTTAACTCCTCTCTGTCCAGTGGCATTTTTCCGGGAACTTGGAAGGGAGCTCAGTTGGTGCCTTTGAAGAAGAAGCCTGTCCCATCTACGGTGTCAGATTTCCGACCAATTGCCCTACTGAGTTTCCTTTCTAAGGTCCTTGAAAAAATAGTACAAGACCAAATAACTGACTTTTTACGAGAAAATAATACTTTGGACCCGATGCAGACTGGTTTTTGACAGAATCACAGTACACAGACAGCACTACTGAAACTGACGGAAGACATAAGATCAGGCATTAACAACAACAAAAAACTATTTACTATTTTGTTAATGTTTGATTTTAGCAAAGCATTCGACACCATCTCACACACTAAACTGCTGCGTAAGCTGATGCGCATGGGATTCTCCAGGAGTTTTCTCCTGTGGCTTAAGTCATATATTATGGGGAGACGACAGAAAGTCGTCACAATCATAAACGGGGATTCAGGTTGGCTAACCATCAATCTTGGCGTTCCACAGGGCTCAGTCCTGGGGCCCCTGCTTTTCAGCCTGTACATAAACGACTTACAAGACGCACTCGACTTAGATGGTGTTGAACACATACTTTACGCTGACGACTTGTAAACCTACACACAAGTGACCCTGAAGGGTCTTCGTGATGGTATCAGTCGCATGTCGGCTGTAGCACAAGCAGTGTCGAACTGGGCAACGTCAGCTGGCCTGCGCCTCAATGTCGGCAAGACAAAGGCGATCATTTTTGGATCTGATCACAACATCAAACAGGTTCAGAACCTTGACTTGCAAGGCATTGAGATACAGACCGGCGTACACGTTCCCTTTGTCGATACAGTCACCAACCTCGGCGTGGTGATGGACGGAGGGTTGACATGGAAGCCGCAACTGGATGCGGTCAATAGAAAGGTAAATAGAGCTCTGTATAGCTTAAAACTTTTCCGTTCAAGCACCACAGAGATACTGAGGAAGCAGCTGGCATGTGCACTGGTACTACTTCACTTAGACTATTGCTCAGTGGTTCTTCTTGATGTGTCAGGGGAGCTCCAGACACGACTACAACGTCTACAGAATGCATGTGTGAGATACATATGTGGTGTTAGGCGGTATGAGCATATCACCGCCTACAGGAAAAAACTGGACTGGTTGGATCTGAAGGTGAGGAGGGAGTATTTTATGGGGCTGCTGCTTTACAAAGCGGTTGTCATGCGGCAGCCACCGTATCTTACTGCCCTCTTTGAAAAAAACCAGGCCAGGACTTCAAGTAGGGGTGGTATGAAAGAGCTCTCGGTTCCGGGGTCGCGCACCGATAAGGGCCTTTTCTCATTCAGAGTTCAAGGTGCGCACCTCTGGAATTCGCTCCCGAGCAGTGTGAGGTGCCTGCCATCTTTTTGTAAATTTAAAACGGCGTTTAGCAGGCACCTTAAGCAATTACATGGTGAAGAGTATGTATAGAGATGAGTCGAACATTTATTTAAGCTTTTTATTTATTTGAATTATTTATTTTTTAATTTATTTATTTATTTAAACTTATTTATTTATTTATTTAATTTATTTATTTATTTAAATTTATTTATTTATTTATTTATTTATTTATTTATTTATTTATTTATTTATTTATTTATTTATTTATTTATTTATTTATTTATTTATTTATTTATTTATTTATTTATTTATTTATTTATTTATTTATTTATTTATTTATTTATTTATTTATTTATTTATTTATTTATTTATTTATTTATTTATTTATTTATTTATTTATTTATTTATTTATTTATTTATTTATTTATTTATTTATTTATTTATTTATTTATTTATTTATTTATTTATTTATTTATTTATTTATTTATTTATTTAATTTAATTATTTATCTAGTTTATTTATTTATTCGACGTATTTATTTATTAATTTATTTATTTATTTATTAAATATGTTTAGTGTTAGTTAGGTGTGAATGTATTTATTAGCGTGATTGTTAAAGTGTTATGAATGAGTGTGTTTTAAATTTAGACGTGATAGTATACACAAAGATTTAGCAAAGTATGTGTATGTATTCTTTTATATTTATATGTTATCTCTATTGTATTTATTTTTTATTCTATGTATTATTATTTTTTGACGATGCGTTTTCTGTGATATCTGACTGTGACTAGTTCATTACATTTAAATTTTATAAACTGACGAACTGATAAAGTGAATTATTATTTTAATAAGAAATATGCAATAAGTGAAAGTTAAGATAACAATTATATTAAATCGACTGATATTTTTAATTATAATTATAACTACATGTACATGAAATTGTAAGATTTTGTCTTTTGATGAAAAAAAAGTATATCTATCTATATCTATCTATCTATCTATCTCTCTCTCTCCTTCTCTCTCTCTCTCTCTCTTGCTGCATTTATTTCTCTATACACATCGTCCGTATCAAGGCTATATTTCTCCCACTGTAGTTTTCGTGTTTCTATGTATGGATGTGTGGTTCGTCCGCATGCGCGAGCTATAGAAGCTCTGATTTCTCCTTCTTTCATTGCTTCACTAACAGCACTTTTTTTCGTGGTAACAAAGATCCTCTACCCTCACGAAATCCTTTAGTTCTATCTCCACTATCGAGACGCGTGGTTCACTACGCGAAACGCTGTGTGTTACGATACAGTGTTACATTTTTTACAATGATACTCGTACCGCCCAGGTCTCATCTTTACAATGGATTCTAGTGTGCACTACTCTTTTCTCGTTAATTTCTCAAGGTCACACTTCTTCCACTAATGTTTTTCTATTTATTTGTGGGTTTTCGTGAGTATGTCTGTGTACCTGTACTCACATGACGCTGCCCATGTCTCGGACAGGCCAGGGTGCGTTCGCTTACTGTGAGTGCTGCTACCTAGCAAGTACCCCCTCTAAAAGAACAACCATTCTGTATTCTGCTGAGTTTCGCTGCGTTAGTCGACGGTATTTCGCCGTGTTAAATTCGTGCATGCACAGATGAGCAATAAAGATGATACTAGCACCATCCTAAATTCGGCTTTCTAGAATATTCTGCCGGGTAGCATCAGTCATCGTCGGATCTTTTCTTCGCAATGTCCCAACTCTCCTGTTCCTTTACACGGGACCTTTGTGAAGTAATGTTCTTCTCTTACTAAAATTTGCATGGTTTATCGTCAATAAGTTTTCGAGATTGTAATTTTTTAGTTGTAACTACAAAAAGGGTAATCCCGCGAGCTAATCAAACTATACATTTACAAAATATCCGTCATCGACTGTAGAAAAAATATGTAAGGTACATCAATAAATAATATGACTCCATCGATCACGCAGAACAATCCTTTATTGGTTTAATAAAAAGTATGCGACGTTTCGGGAGTTTTTTCAAAATACTCCCCTCATCATGGCTACCCAAAAAATATAAATAAATATTATAAATCACTAAATTACACATTATGCCTCACACTGACAAAATGAAATACAAAACATACAAAATAACATAGAATAACATTTACCATAAACTTAAACGACTAAAAACATGGACAGCGTCGTGAACTACGGAACAAGCATAATTGTATGCTGTAATGGCACCTCTAAAAAAAAACAAATCTTTTGAACATTAACATTAATTTATAATACAAATTAAAATTTAACTCGACGTACAAAATTATAACAACAACGTTAAAAAACAAAAACTTACTGAAACAAGTAGACACACGAATACTAGAATTGGCCGTGAAGGCCGGTAGTACGTACCGGCCACGCGAAACCACAAACTGTTACATTCTCGCGAATTCAGAGACAACTAAATGCAAAATAAAACTCACCGAATCCCTCGCAGTCTCCAAATTTATACTTTGGAGAGGGGTGTGTGACTCCCAGCTCGCAGAGCGAACGCACGCAGACCACAGAGCAACATAACACACAAGGAGGTGGCAGCCCGAATGAGAGAAGAAAGGAGAACGAGGAAACACCGAACGTCCGTTGCCCAACTAGCACAGCACACACCTCCATGCAAGTCTGCGCTCCGGATCTCGCTCTGCCAGCTCGGAGCCTCTCGCGAGAGACACGGCAAATCCATTCGTAAAACACGAAGAAGTATAACATACCTCCTCACTAGTATACTGTTCGGAACTAAGAATTGAGGACTCGACTAAAATTATTAAGTAAAAATCGTAGGATACGTGCAAAAGAATTGTGTGGGTGTGCAAATATCTAATGTGTACAATTATAAAAAAGAAAATTAATAAATATAACCAAACAAGATAAGTTTTATAAAAACATTTTTTTTTAATATAAAAATAGCATAAATATAAAATAACAAAAATCAAAGAGCAAACAGGAGTATTATTCAAGATGTTTTTTAATTAAATTGAGAGAATTTTTATAGACATTTTTTAAAAAATTCGTGTCTTCCATTTTATTTAATGTGTTACTGTGATAATATGTATTTAACATTTAAGAGAATGCACGTTTGCGTGTGCGTGTGCGCGTGCGTGTGCGTGTGCGTGTGGGCGTGCGCGCGTGTGGGTATGTGTCTGTGTGTGTGTGTGTGTGTGTGTGTGTGTGTGTGTGTGTGTGTGTGTGTGTGTGTGTGTGTGTGTGTGTGTGTGTGTGTGTGTCTGTGTGTCTGTGTGTGTGTCTGTGTGTGTGTGTGTGTCTGTGTGTGTGTGTGTGTGTATCTGGGAGGTTATATATACGTGTGTATATATGTAAGTGTGTGCGTATGTATGTGTGCCCCATTAGCCAGATGTATTGCAAATTGTTAGCAATTTGACATATACGTTTTGCAATCGATTTCCGTAAGTTTGACGTAAAACTGCGTCCGTATATGCTGGAAATTTTGTATCAAGTATTGAAGTAAATTATGAGGGCAAAGTGAAGGCAAAATTACAGCAACTATTGCTCATGATGTGCAGGCGTATCATAGGCATACATTGACATCATATTGTCGTCACATTTCTCGATTTTTGTGTTACACAAATTTCCATCAATATGTTGTTATTAATTTCTTCCCTTTCTCTCTTGCACTGACGCATATATGAGTAATTTTATTGAATATTACGTGAATAATATTGAAAATAAAATAATATAATATATTAATAATATTGAAAACAAGTTGAAAGCAAATTGATGTACAAAACTTGCAGCAACAGTTACACATCAAATGTAAGTAAATCTGCGTCCGTATATGGCAGCAATTTGGTGGCTAGCATGTGCAGTCAATTTTACGGCACATTGACATCAATCCTTGATATTCATCATTTCTTGAGCGTAAGTTGGAAGCAAATTACTAACAAACATTGCACAGCAACTATTGCCGCAGATTTTGCCGCGGCAAGCCTGGTTAATGGGGTGAGTGTATGTGTGAAGGTATGTTTTGAATGTTTTTGAGTTTGTATGCAAATGTGAGTGCGTATGGTATGTATGTATTTGCATACATTTCTGTATAAATGCGTAAGCGGATGTATATTAGTATACACGTGTGTGTATTTATGTGTAGCTGAGCTTAAGGCTAATTGTGTACATGTTTTCGTACGTATGAGTGTCTGAATAAGTGTGGGTCTGCCTATGTATGAATTTGTGTGTACTATGTCTTCATATATGTATGGCTATATGTACGAGTATGTATACATATATGCATGTATGTACATATACATAAATATATGTGCATGTATGTATGTATAGGTATGTATCCTATGTGATTTTCTGACTGTACCTATATATGCGTGATTCTGCCATAACTGTACCAGTTTAGCTTTAAAAGTATCTGAAAATTTATTAGACCAAAAGTTTGCTTTAAAACTAATGAAAATATACATAATGCACTCTACAATTTGAAACATGTATGTGGAGATTTGGCATACACGTATATAAATTTTCATTAAAATTGGTTGGATAGTTTCGAGAGAGTATAACGACAAAAGAATTGTACTCTGTGGTCCTCCAGGATAGAAGACAACTTAGATAGAGGACAATTTAAAAATGTGAAAAATATGAAAAAAGATGCGTGAATGCTCTTCTTTTCCGACGCAGTTTTAGCAGATTTTTATTTAGATTTAAACTTGCTATAACTTGTTTTTTGCAGATTCACGTAGTCAACTTTAAATGATGCCAAAAAGCATTTATCTGTTAAAAATCTATGTTTTAATGGGGTTACGCGCAGGAGGACAAAGGGAATATGTGTTTTTATTTTACTTTAGCATATTTTAGCATACTTTAGAAGGTGATAAAATAGACTAAAGTTAAATAGAAGCATCTAATTCTTATATTTTTCTTTAAGTAACCCTCTTAGAAAGTAGAAAATGAAGTCATTATTTTTCAATTTCGACAAATGCATTTTGACATCATTTAAAGGTGGCTACTTCGATTTTAAATATGAGTTTTAGCAGCATAAGATTTAAATAATTATCTGCTAAAAATTTTTTCTACATTTTCCACTATATTAAATGATGACATTGAGAAAATTTTGTACTAACCTCCTGTGCACGCACTCACACATATATATTTTTTTCAACTCTAACCTAAGAAATAATATGTAAAAATACATGAAATATCAGCTGTGACTATCGGTCATAATTTCATGTTTTTTCATCTGATTTCTCATGTTAGATCGCACATAGGATATTATGAGTGAATTTTCAGTAGGGAAAATACCGGAATTAATGAAATAATGAAAAATCTTACATTCAATTAACCGACTGGGGTATAACGGGCCACTAAAATGTGAATACCCATAGAAATTATAAACAGCATAATTAAAAAGAAATTAATATAGCATTTAGTTACTATCCAATTCAATAATGTTATCCTACATTGAGATCAGTCTTTAATGTTTATTTCCAACAGTAAAATGCATTTATAAATTTCATCAGAAATAGCGATTTAAGAAATAGTTGGGATATCACGCCCCCCTCCCCCCCCCCCTTCCCATTGGAGTATAAGGGGCCAGCGTAATTGTACGCTCTTGTGCTAAATTATGGGTACCAAACTACCGTGAGAGGGAATTGCAATGTTTGTTTATGCTCAATCAATCGCGATATTAAATCGAGATTCGTTACAACAACTCATATATAAAGAGAAACTTTACATCCACTACGCATGAAATTTTTTTTAATTTTTACGATTCGTCATAAAATTCCTGTTTTATATCTGCTACCATTTCAATTCTTCAAATTATGTTTTATTTTATAAATACACATGTCAACCTCTTTCTTTTGGAATCCTCAACGATATGTCTACAATCAAATAAAACGTTTTTATGTACTAAAATTGGTAGCCCATTACACCCGAATAAAAGTGGCACATTATGCCCCATTTGCAATAATTAACGTTTCATATTCAAACTATTTGTAATCTTAATAAGATAAAACGTTACAAAAAGCAAAAGGAAGCTTGAAACATATCCTGAAAAAGGAGCATTATATGAATTTCAATTTAAAACTTTGTAACATAGGATTTTGTCACTCTGGTCTCTTTAGCTTTAATTAATTATTTAAATATTCACTCCAACGGTTGACTCTACACTTAACCAAATTTATTTATAACATAAGGGTGCCAGGTAAAGCGCGGCTAGCCTAGCATGAACTCTATCCCCGGGGAGGTTCCGTGATACAGGAAGTCAGGATGAATTATTTAACTACTACATAATGACAGTATGATTTAAACAATTTAAGTACCTAGGTTTTATTCATATAGACTCAAAAAGGGTCGCTAATTATTTACAGATATAGTTACAAAGTTACACAGTTAACGGACGCTTTCCCAAAATGGCTTCGTAAGCCCACGCACGCCGCTTAGACGACCGAATCATCCCGTTTTCCCCGAGCTAATAAATATTCATATAAACCCTTGATCAACCCGGTTTCGCGTCTTTCTCCCCTTATCACTCATTTCTCCCCTTTATCGACGTAATCGAATTATCCCCTTTTATCGACACAATACAGTTTCCGCGCCACACAATTTACGTATTGTAATTTTCGCGCCGCGCACGGATTTTATTGACTAGGCGTCACACGACCAACGAACTTTATGTATGTTCCAATAAATATTATAAATAATAATAGTAATAGTTTACCGACTCCGAAGTAATGCCGAGAGTCGTTCGACAATTAACAGTCCAACTCGCCGCAGGTTCAAATGTCCTCGTGTTCGCAGTGAAGTCGTGAAGCTGCTGCCTCGTGGTCACCTATGCTGTCGCGAATCTCGGCAGTGTAACTGCTCGTCGCTATTTAACTTTAATACCTCTTCTACAGCTACCTTTAAGAACCTCAATCTCCCAATTCTATCACTAATAATATCGAATATTTAACAATAACAACTGTAACAACTTCCTCTCTTTACTATCAAATCTGAGTTTATTCCGTGGTTGCGAATGCTTACTAGTCGACGCGTGGACAGTCAGTCAGTGGCGAAAATCGAAGAGGAAATCTTTTTCAAATTCGGCTTTTCTTCGCCTAAATTCAGCCCACATACACTTGTTTCTTCTTTCGTTACCTTGATCCTGATTGGCCTTGATTTTCCTTATATGCGGAAATCAAGGCTAACGATGGAGGTGATATGAGTCGCTAATGTTGATTGGTCCGCTGCGCGATTGTCGCCCTGTATGCGAAACGCGGGTAGTACAAATCACTAATTATACACGTTCGGCAACTCGGCGTGTATATCTATAGCGGCTGCTTTGCTTTTGTCGCCGCCGGCATTAAAATGGTTGCGAATTTTTTTATACGAAAATATATATAAAAAAAAGCTGCCTTTAACCTCGGTCACCCTCTTAGGTACCTCGTAGTCCCTTCTATTAATTTAGTAAATTTCCATGGAGGCCAAAAACGACTATATTAAAGAAATTATACAGTGCCCTCCTCTAAACCATTTTGAACGTTTCAAAAAAGGATTTCTTTCTCTTTTTAATATATTTGTGAAAAAAATATTACGCTCCCTTGGCAGCTCAGTGGATCACCTCTTCAGAGCAGAATGTAGACTTAAAATTTTGTATTTTTTTGGTTATGTTTGATCGCTTTCAATTTTACAAAATCGAAATGGATTTAAATCTACGATATCTCAATTTTTTCGTCTTGAAAAAATCTTCAATTTGATTTTTGAAACGTGAAAATTCATCATTTATAACAAAAGTTATAGTCTTACAAAGTTAAGTCTTTTTTCAATAAATGCTAAGTTGGCACCACTGCCACCAATTTCTACATACACCAAACTTGCTGTTTCACGTCTCAAAAGTTTGTTTAAACATAGTAGGTAGTTTCTAACATGTTTTTAGCAAAGCTCTTTTTTTTATCATCACAAAGCTTCCTCTATGAGAGCGCAAAATTAATTATTAATTAATTTTACGGGTGGCCCATTCACTTTGCCTTTCAATCATAGAGGAGGTGAATGTATATGCAGCCATTATTTCAAAATTAATTGGTTCGGGTACACCGATACATTATTATTTTTATAATTATCATCATCGAACGATAGCTTCTCTAATATTTGAAATTTCCTGCGATTTTGGTGTTAATATTCAATATTGAGTAGTTTATTTAGTTACCGTTGGATGGAGTCGGCATATCTTCTACAGATATTACGACTTCATTTACCGTGAAGCCGCTATACCACCTTAGTGGCAGGCATCTAAGGTGAGACTCCACTGCCTTACTGAGGAGTCCACACTGGAGTTTAGGACGAAACGCCTACATATTTTTTATTTTATGGGTGGCCCGTTCACCTTGCCCTCCAACCATAGAGGAGGTGAATGTGTGTGCACCCAATATTTCAAAATTAATTGGTTCGGGTACACCGATAAATTATTATTTTTATAATTATTAATTAAATTTTTAAAATATCAATTTATTTTATTAGCCACCTAATAAACTCAAGCTTATAAATATTGTGCAAAAATAATTCTTAAATCGTATGCCAGTAGAGATATTTCATTTCAAAGAAGTATAATCGCAATAATACGAAACTTTCAAAAAAGAAAATCGGTAAAGAAAATTCTATGTAAAGTCACTATTTATTTATTTATTGCGCAACTAAAGATTTATCTCGTCGCAATAACCCTTATAAATTAAAAAAACATCGCAAGCACAATATTATACAAAATAAGTGTATATTTGTTTAAAAAAATCAACTATTCGTATTTTTGATTGATTGGTTGATATAGTTTTTATTTTTGAATACTCAAAAACGATATGTACATTATTTAAAAAAAAGATTTAAAAAAATAAATAGAATAAGAATAATAATTAATTCATGCTAATATATTCTAGGATTTTATTATTGTTCATTTATTTACGTTTTCCAGCAATTTAAATATTCGACTGAAAAAATTATAATGTAAATATCACCGTAAAATTTCAACAATATTAAGAAAAAAAAATTTTAGAAAATTTATTAATTAATTCAATCAATTAATTTAATCAATATTTGTCAAAAACAAAAGAAAACTTGATTATTTATAATTTATCTAAAATGCAGAAGTAACTTTGTACTAATATTTCTTCCCCAAAATTGCGCAATCAAAGAGAAAGTTGTGGATGGGATAGAAAAAGCAAATTAAGCTCTTGTTAATGAACGTTTTAAATTTTTCATAGGGCTTAACAATTTTAAATGGTAAGAGGGTGAAAATAATAAAATTACAAAAAAATGTGTCATGTTGGTTTTTGTCAATTTTATCGAATAGCTCGTACCCGATTTAGAGCAGCAATAAAATCAATTTTTTAAGGTCAAATTTATTTTAAAATAATTATTAAAATAATCAATTTTGGATATGCAATCGAAGTTGTGAAGTAGTTCGCATTCCCCGCGTGAAATAGGAGTACGGACATAACGTAATAGCTGCGCTGATGTAGTGTATCGCTTACGATAAGGTTAGTTTATTCAAGTTTACTGGGCGTTCAATCGGCGTTCGTGTACCGGTAACTGGAGTAAGTGCAAAATAAACCTATTTTAGTTAAAAATGTAAGTATGTAAAATTATAAATATATAAATAATACATCGAGCATCGGATGATGCCTCAGCAGCAGCAACAGCAGCAGCAGCTGAAGCAGCATTATCACTCGAGGCCGATGAGTCAGTTAATTCTATAGTATCATGCTAATGTTGACATTCTTTAGATAGCTCAGAAGTCAGACCTCTGTATATGCGGCAGTGGCAGCCGTGGCGGGTCTCGTCGGCGACAGGTCAAACTGCTGCTTACTGCCCTGGCCCGACCCCCTGACTCAAGTTCAACCAGCAACAACAATAACAACAACAATAACAGTGCCGGCCCAGCGGTGAAGAATGGCCTTAATGCACATTCTGTCGGTCGAGCCGACGCAGCAGCTGCGGCTGGCGGGTTCGCCCACGGCCACACCGCCTCACCCCACGGCCATGTCCGAGGATCTGGGGCCGCTCACGCCTTCGGCCCACGAGCTTGAGCAGCTACAGGGGCTCTACGGTCAAATGCTCAGCGCTGTGCAGGTCCAGTACGGCGTCCTGGTGAAGCTGCCCTACGGAGTGGGCCTCTACCAGCCTCTCACACTCCGGCATACCGCCTCGAGAGGCTCGAGAGAATGCAACTGGACCACCTACACGAGCAGCGTCAGCACACGCCCCAGCTCTTCCAGTATTAGCAGCAGCAGCATCATCCAAAAGTGATACTGTCCGAACGAAGTTATCTAGAATCGTTGAGAAGCCGATTCGTATTAGTCACTGTACCAACTTTATACTGAAACCTTTTCCAGCAGTTGCTAAGTAATTTTTCTCTCGGCGCTGGAAAACTAGAGTGTGCTTTTGCGGGCAGCATCGATAAAGCCTAGGAAGATTTCTAGAGGCGTTGTGAGTAATATGAAGGCTGGTATGGAGAGACGACGATACTGATTTTCCCCCACCCCCCATGGACCTATATTGGAGTAGATAAGGTGGTTGTCAAGGTCACCTGGTGGCGTTTATGGTGGAGGTGTTATATAGGTCAATAGGAGAGAGGTTTAAAAGGTGCGAGGTGATGAATTATATTTAATAATAAATTGCTAATTTATATATATGAAGCAAAAATATGTTCTGCGTATAAAGTTGTAATGTCGCCGTAAGAAGGGCCGTTTACGATTAAATTATAATCTTTTGTAACTGTTTTTTTCGGATATAGAATTAATATTGGTGAAATATTTTTCAGTTTTTTTTCCATTGTGAAGTGTTGGTTGACTTCATATCTCCTTCTTTTTTATTCTTATCATGAACAAGAGAAGAATTCTCGCTTTTGCTGCTGCTCTGCTGTTAGCCCATCTTGACCGGGCTTTCGTAGGTGAATGAGAGGAAAAGTGGTAACCGCTTGTTATATATAGAGCATTAGATTTTTTTAAACTAATTTTTACAGTACTCTAGTATTGCTGGGTAAATAATTATTATCAAAGATAACTCTCTCTCTCTCTCTCTCTCTCTCTCTCTCTCTCTCTCTCTCTCTCTCTCTCTCTCTCTCTCTCTCTCTCTCTCTTTCTCTCGGTGCGCGCGCGTCTGCTGGGTGCACCTGCTCGTGTTTTGGCTCCTGCATTTACACCGCACTCTGCTGCCTCCTGCGTCTGTGAGCCGGTTTGTTGTGGTGCCTACACAGTGGAACATTCTAACTATAGCTGTGATAATAAATCACAGCTTCCACTGGTCCATCGGCACGGCTTTCAACATCCAAGCAACAACACCCGGTCAGGTGTTTTGTGAGGTTAAGTGAGGTGAATACGGCAGAGTGGCGGGAGCCAAGCACGAAGCATAAATAATCCAGAGGTACCACTTCATTCTGGACACACAGCACGCAGCGCTATACTATCAAGGCGCCATCTGCCGACTCGAACTGCAACTACGTGACTACCGAGGCGACACCTGCTGCATCCTAGACACACCATCATTACCTTCCACGACTCATCTTTGTCGCCACTAACACCATGGTCGACAACTGCGCCATCTGCGGGGAGGTTCCTAGGAGCAGCAACTCGCTACGTAAGTGCTGCATATGCAATATTACATACCATCCGGCGTGCAAGCCTCTTGCAGTGCTTACCCGCGTACAAAGAAATGCACTGCAGCTACAAACTAAAGCGGTAGCGTTCCAGGCATGCATCGACTCGAAGAGGTCGATGTTCGAGTCGGCAGTCGCGCGCGCGACGAACGCCAGCAACAATATGAGTGGGAAAGAGAAGGAGCTAGCCGCGTCCACTCCGGCCAATAAAAAGCCTGCAACAGCTGCTCGCACCAATCAGGCGGGCAAGGCCGCGCCCACCAACTCCTCACTCTCTCCGTTGCAGGGGCTAGGCCCCGCCCCCACCAGCAGCCTACTCCGGTTGGCCGCACAGTCTCCTGTAACGTCACTAGGCCCGCCCATTTCCAGCACGGGAGCAGAGCACAGCGGGGAATCCCCGAGTGACGTCACGGCCAAGAGTGCGGACCGAGCTAATAATAGTTCGCAGTCCTTCTCCAAAAATAACAGCAGTATTAATGACATAAATGCGTCCGTCATCCGTATGCTAGATAGCACCACGTTAAAAAAGGGAACAACGGTCTCCTGCCTGGTGGAGTACGCGAATTCTACTTCAAAAAACATTGACAATGCACTTGCTAGACATTGCACCTCTATTGAAGGCAGATTGGAGGCAATTGTAAATAGGCTAAATACGTTACCAGCAGTACATACTTTGGCACTTTCAATTGAATCTAAGCTGCAAAAAAATTGAGGAAAAACTGTCGAAACAACACTCCCAGCTGGAGGAGATGAAAAAGGAGAAGCAAGTGCTTTGTCAAGAAATAGATGACCTAAAAATTAAAAATAAAAAATTACATGATAATAACGTAGAAACGAACATTTTGTTGACCAATACAGAGGAAAATTATAACATGTTAATTGAAAAAATCGATAATCTAGAGCAGACAAATCTCGAGTCACAGACTAAAATTGATAATTTTATATTAAACACTTTTGAAAACGATTTCCTAAATTTAACAAATAAAATCAATAGAGTTGAAAGTGACAACAAGGAAATAATAACAAAAATAGAAAAAATAATAACAAAAGAAGACTTTACCTCTGCATATACTACTACTATCGAGAAAATTTAAAGAAATGTTGAGAACATCCAAAAAGATAACCAACTCATATTAAATAAAATTGAATTCCAAAAAATCGCAGTACTTCCCAGTACACAAAACAATACCGTTTCTCTTATAAGTACAAAAAAATGTAATAATGTTAATAATGCGTCTGCTACAAATAATACCTTACTCGACAATTATAGTGATATAAGCGACACAATTGACAATTGTGAAAGCAATAATGACGGGTTTATCCAAATTGTAAATAGTAGAAATAAAATGTCTAGGCGTTTGAATAAGTATAATAACGACAATGCTGACGCTGCAGCATCACCTGCACGAAGCACGCGGGTGCAAACGATTGATGGGGGGACAATGCACAGTAAAAACATTAAAAGCGGTAATACGGAGCTCATTATTTCAAACATTTTCGACGGTGATGTCTCTAAGCGTGTTGACGTCGCACACGCGATACTGTGCCGTGTCCTTCCATCAACACGAAAAATTGATATAATAGGCACACGCCTGCTTCGGTCAGAAGAATCGACAGCTGCGGCATTAGCAGATACAAATAGCGAACGTAGAAGGTCACCATGGATTGTTACCCTTTCCAGCAGTGCATTAGGCGAGAAAATAATGCGAGCCAAAAAGCTTATCACTGGCTTTCATGCTAGAGATGTCGACATTGCAGCTCTTGACCAGGACACAAGGGATGGGATTATAAATGGGAAAATTTTTATAAATGAATTGTTAACATAAGAATGTTTTATTAAATATAGAAGTCTCAAGGCCCTTGCGATGAGACTTCATTTTAAATATGTTTGGCATAGAGGGGGCCGTTTCCTGGTGAAAAGGCGCGATGTCGACGTCTCTCATGAATTTTCATCTGCGGCTGATTTACAGACAATAGTGGCATCATATGCCATTAATCAACCATCTCAAACCGTAAATACTGTAAAAAAAACCGTTGATAATGAAATCGTAATTGATAAAAATGTAATTCCGTCAACTGCTGCAAAAAATTGACTATCCGTAGACACTGCTGGGGGGGGGGGGGTTCACTGTAAGGGACTGAGGGCAGGTTTTGTCAATGTTACCTCACTGAAGGGGCACATTGGCATGATTAAACAACACCATTCAGCTCGTCCTGCCTACCATCTCTTTGGGGTTGCTGAGTCGCACCTTGACCCTGATGTTGGGAGTGATCTCATTCAGATCGATGACTACTCACTACTTAGACTTGATCGCAACAAACTAGGGGGCGGGTTAGTCCTGTACATTCATAACACTTTCAAGGCCAATTTACTATGCAGCTCTCCAACAACACAGGAGGGCAAGCCATTTATACCTGAATATTTAATGCGCAGTGTTCAGCAGGGCAGCTTTCCCCCTGTCTTTGTTGCTTTAATATACAGACCACCACACGTACCGTTTTTACAGGGCTCTGACTTAATAGACAAACTAACGATACATACTCAAGACTTTAGTCACAAAATTATTATGGGAGATCTAAATGCGAACCTACTCGGAACGTCAGCCGGTGCAAAATTTGTTAGGCGGTTGGCTGATGATCTTAACATTCAAATAATTGATCATGGTGCGACTCATCATCTCACGGATTCTCACACGTGGATTGATGTGATCTTGACAGATAATAATGACGTTGTACTGAGCAGGGACAATCGACCGGCGCCTTTTCTCAGTCATCATAACATCATAGAGGTCGAGATTGGAGTCGAAACTGCTGCATCCCCTGTGGTTGAATCTTTCAGCTACAGGGATTTTAAATCGATCCAGCAAGACGACCTCCTGTCTCACCTAGCTGACTGTGATTGGTCACGGATCGATGGTCCCGCGGCGGGTGTTGACAGTCAATTATAGTGCCTCAGTGTCAACCTCATGGCTGTGATAGATAAAATTGCACCGTTAAAAGAATTCATGCCGAAAAAGAAAACAAATCCACCATGGGTTGATGCTGAACTAATACATCTTCACAAAAAACGTGACTCCGTACGAAGACGCTATTCGCGGACCAATGACGACAGACTGTGGCGGGAGTATCAGGGCCTTGCAGCTGAAGCTGAATTACGAACGAAGGAAACAAGGGAAAGATTGTTACAAAATAAAATTTCTGAAGCGATTGATAATAAGAAAGATATCTGGAAAGAGCTCAAGGCTCTGGGCCTTCTGCCAAAGACAAGAGGAGCTTCATGGTTTCTCACCAGAAGAGCTCAGTGCCCACTTTGCAGGGGTTCGATCTCCCAAAATGAGGGTGATGAAGAACTTGACAACGTTCTGACCACTGCCAGTGATGACGGTTTTGTTTTCCGAGAAGTCAGCTTCTCGGACGTGGTTCTGGCTGTTGCCCACTTCTCATCACAAGTCAGAGGGGAAGACGGCATTCCCCAAAGTATAGTGGCTAATGCTCTTCCGTTTGTGGGAGATCATATTGTTAAGATCTTTAACTCCTCTCTGTCCAGTGGCATTTTTCCGGGAACTTGGAAGGGAGCTCAGTTGGTGCCTTTGAAGAAGAAGCCTGTCCCATCTACGGTGTCAGATTTCCGACCAATTGCCCTACTGAGTTTCCTTTCTAAGGTCCTTGAAAAAATAGTACAAGACCAAATAACTGACTTTTTACGAGAAAATAATACTTTGGACCCGATGCAGACTGGTTTTCGACAGAATCACAGTACACAGACAGCACTACTGAAACTGACGGAAGACATAAGATCAGGCATTAACAACAACAAAAAACTATTTACTATTTTGTTAATGTTTGATTTTAGCAAAGCATTCGACACCATCTCACACATTAAACTGCTGCGTAAGCTGATGCGCATGGGATTCTCCAGGAGTTTTCTCCTGTGGCTTAAGTCATATATTATGGGGAGACGACAGAAAGTCGTCACAATCATAAACGGGGATTCAGGTTGGCTAACCATCAATCTTGGCGTTCCACAGGGCTCAGTCCTGGGACCCCTGCTTTTCAGCCTGTACATAAACGACTTACAAGACGCACTCGACTTAGATGGTGTTGAACACATACTTTACGCTGACGACTTGTAAACCTACACACAAGTGACCCTGAAGGGTCTTCGTGATGGTATCAGTCGCATGTCGGCTGTAGCACAAGCAGTGTCGAACTGGGCAACGTCAGTTGGCCTGCGCCTCAATGTCGGCAAGACAAAGGCGATCATTTTTGGATCTGATCACAACATCCTTTTTTGGATCTGATCACTATCCTTGTACCATGGTCTAGCAATTCAACGACATCCTGATTCAGTGGAGTATATACAGAGAGAAATATGGGTCACTTATTATCACAAAATTTCCACGGATGGAAAGTCTCAACACCATTTCTGTCCCGAAGGTGAAAGCTCCTGATGTAAGTGGTAACAGCATAAAACCGCGGGAACTCCATTTTCCCACCCACCAGCTCTTGATAAAGAAACTCAAGATATTTTGAAACCAATTTATCAAGAACTGAGCCAAAAGGAACTTCTATGAGATGTTTAGGTTCCAACACGCAAAATAACAACGAAAGCTTCAACGCTTGCGTTTGGCGTTTGGCACCTAAACATGTTATTTTCGGCAAAAAAATTTTAGAAATTGCCACCCACACTGAAGCTTGTGTGTTTAATGAAGGCCAGAAACCGATACTAAAGATCCTGGAAACCATGGGATGTTCACTTGGCCGTGGAAGCTTGAGCTTCGCCGAGGACTGCGACAACGCGCGCGTACGACAAGCAGACGGGCGCAGTTCGTTTACCTCAAAATCCGCTCGAATCGCCAGGAGAGAGGCAAGAGCTGCTGAAGATGAGTTCTACGACCAAGAGGAAGGTACCATGTATGGTCCGGGTATTGCTTATTAGCCGAAAAGGTTTTCTATGACTTTTCATCTTGAAAAACTTTAAACGCGTTTTTCTCAAAACGACATTTATGCACCTGGCGCAGGTGATTTCTCAAAAATAACCCGGCGTATCCACTTCAAATTTTAACACAATATTCAGAACTATTTTGGCTATCGTCCGAACTTCCAAGATGTTGATATTTTGATTCTAACTTATAATTTCACCTGATTTATCGAACAAAAAAAAGTGTTTTTTTTCTCTCTTTCACAAGAAACACCGCCATTTTGTTAATTTTCGATGAAATAAAAAAGAGGAGGTTCGGACCATAGGGGCGATGACATAGATAATAAACTGTTTCGATTTTCTGTTTCAGATCACCAGAAGAGCCAAAATCACCTGCGCCAGCAGAAAACTTTTTTTTTGCACGCATGCATTTTATTTTATAAATAAATAAATCAATATTTTTTACCATCAAGCAAGTTTTTTCACTCTTCTTGGTCTTACCTTTAAGAGAAAAAAACATTCGTTCAATTATATGCAATAGTTCCCGAGAAAAAAAAGATTGAAAATATGTTTTTTTTGTTCGTTCACATTGGAATGCCCCCTTAATCTTATTATAAACTTTTTTATGATACTTTGTGGCTAGTACATCTTTTCTTCTGGTGTCTTGTCAGAACAAATGACAAGATTTGTCGAGATTCGTGCCCCGATACATGTTATGCAATAACGTTATGGTATATTGGCCGCAGCACATTGAATCAATGCCCTGAAGCATTTTGGAAATCTGTCAAAAGTTTTTACAATTTTTACGAAGGCGTTCAAAATAGTGTTTTGAAACTGGTGGAACCCCATAACTGTCAAAGTATGTGTCGATTCTATTTTTGTCGATATATATAGCTACCCAATGAAGCTTCGTGTGATCGTCGGTATTGCAGTCTATGGCGGCTGGTGCCCTCATGATACGTGGAATTCGATCAGCCGCGTATACACCGATCGTCCTCGCTTTCAAACCCTCGAGAGCTCTCATTATCTCCCTTGTGCTCATGTTGATTTTTCTTTTTGTTAAAGCTGTATTCTTAGTACCTATTCATGTATTCCGAGCTGTTACCGTCTCTCTCGTTCTACCCCCGAAAGCGAGAACCGAATCTTATGCTACAGGATCTTCTATGTCAGATGAGATCTTAAAGGTAGTGGTAATATACGAGGTCTGTCCCAAAAGTATCCGACCTATCTCGATTTCTCGGCGCTTGATTTATTCTTCGTCATCCGGGGGGTGGCATCCTTCAAAGT
Organism: Gastracanthus pulcherrimus; assembly: GCA_949152435.1. Lineage (NCBI taxonomy): Eukaryota > Metazoa > Arthropoda > Insecta > Hymenoptera > Pteromalidae > Gastracanthus > Gastracanthus pulcherrimus. Next base: position 85,797,264 of record OX424573.1, on the reverse strand, counting down.
AGTCCCCATTTGATTGAACAAGACGCTCATATCGATGTTTCCACTTATTAAAGCACTCTTGAAAGTCAGACTTCGGAATCGCCTTTAGTGCATTCGTCGCATTAGTTTCAACCGTCTGTTTATTGTCGAATCAATGTCCTTTAAGCGGCATTTTCAGGATCATAACCATAAACCCATGACTCATCACCAGTAATAACCTTTTTAAGAAACTTTTCATCACTATTAATCATTTCCAAATTGTCCTGAGCGATTTCTAATCGAAGGTTTTTTTGCAAGTCTGACAGCATTTTCGGGATGAATTTTGAACACAGGAGTCATTCCCAATTTCTCGGTTAAAATTCGCCAAACAGTACTTTTTGGTATTCCAAGTTCATCTTCCAGTTCTCTCACAGTTAAACGACGATCTTGTTCAACTGCGACACGCACACGCTCGACATTATCCGACGATGTTCCCGTCGAAGGTCGACCAGAACGAGGATCACTGTCAACAGATGTGCGGCCAGTTTTGAACCGCCTATACCACTCTTTTATTTGTGTTTTGCCCATACACTCATCTTTAAAGGCCTTTTGCAACATTTCAATAGTTTCCGCACAACTTTTACCGAGATTAAAGCAAAATTTTATGCAAATTCGCTGTTCGGTTCGTTCTGCCATTTTTAGCAATAAGCAAATTGTGACGAACGCAAAAAAGTCGTTGTAAACAAATACACGCTGCGCGGGAACTAAGGCGCTTCATCGGTATCTCAGGCTACTGACGAGAAGGTTAGGAGTTGCTGGTGACGTTCGTACCCTCCAGAGGTCGCCTGAGTCTGTCCGCGCGAAGATATGAACGTAGGTCGGATACTTTTGGGACAGACCTCGTACATTGATTTCTTCGGGTATATTTTGTTGCTTTTCCTTGGACAGCAGTGAATAAAACCACTCTCGTAACAGATGTGACCTCTGCAGAGAGCATTACTCCTTTTTATACTCATTACCCTGGCATCCGTGGAAAATACACTGTTGCTTACAAGAAAAATTTCTTTGTAAGTCGGTGAAGCCCTCGGACGTATATTCCTCGATATTTACGACGGGGCGCACAATTATCGATTGAACATATTATTTCTTTTCTGCTCCTCTAACGTATATTTTGGTAGCATGTATCGCAATATTGTAAAAATGATGATGTAATTTACTTATGGTAATATCTCCGTCGAACCATTGTATACCATGCATTCGTAATGAAATGTAATCATTAATGGTCTTGATGCTTCGGCAATTCTTTATAGGGATGAGGCGGTCTGATTATCCAATAGCCGGAAACATGATTTTGTAGAGAAACAGCAGACATTTCTTTCGGTAAAAAATTGTTGTCTTTATCTTCGAAACCTTGGATATCTATTATGTAATCCATGATGATGACGCAGCTGTATGAACACGCTAAATCGCGATCGCTTATTTTACACGCACTGGATAGTGGTAATACGAGGGTAGTAAGCCGACTAGTTTGCGGAAGGCTCGTTTTTCAGCTTATAACCTTTTCCCCCCACTACGGTGTACACCCCTTTCATTAGCGCCTCAAGCGTTGAAATTCATAATAATTTGTCTGTTTGAATCGATATCCAAAACATTGTCAAATTCTGCGTAAAAGGCACAATTGACCGACTCAGCAATAGCTTCTTCGAATCGTACTTCGTTGCGCAGTTTACCTGACTACATGAGGCTCTAGTAAGATGAAACATGCGCCGATAAATCGGGTGTCAGATCGAATGCAAATGGACAATAGCCCATTGGATAACTGCTGCGTCCAAGGTCGAGGCCTTCGTTGAGATAATGTACCGAATAAAAAATGTATGAAAAGATTTAATGTACAGTTGGTTGTTACCCGTAAAGCGTGTCTGCAAGGGTTAGCTAGGTATCTGTACACTATCTACGTATAGTGGAAGAAAATTTATGAAAAAATGTTGAAAATTGAAGATGTTCAGCCTTCGATTGCCGTTGAAGGCCCGATTTTGTACAAAACCTAAAATGATCCTCTTGAGAATTTACCCGAGAACGACGTCGTCGATCGTATCTCCGAAAATACCTCTGTGCATGGTAACAACTTTACCTCGACTCTGGCAATTGGCTATATTAGCCGTGGTTTTTGCCAAAGCATTGGTATGAGCTAAAAGAATGCCGTGGCTTATTTTGGCGCTCTGAATGATAAGTGTTGCTTCCTTGATGTACGGAAAATTTTCTATCATCGGAGAAATCCATGAGATAAAAAACGTCTTTGCTACGCACTAGCCTGACTCTGCTTTCAACACCGTTTAGTAGAAATTTCGATTGGTTCAAGATGTCTACGTGGAGATGAGCCAAAATGTAAAATGATTTGCCGCCTAGAGAGTAATGTCGGGTATGGCTGACGAAGTGTTCATACATCCTGATGAATCGGCGTACCATAAGCCAGAAGTCACATGTGAACGTATTACCGAAGAAGCGTAATTTAGCAGTGTTTCTATATAGGCTCTATAATGGCTCTATAATAATGATAGGCGTTGTTTGGCGGAGGAACTAATTTTTGATTGAAAAATACGTCAATCTGATCAAACAAAGAATGTATAAAATTATTGACGGGTGCAACCTTTGCATTTTCCAACTCCATTTCATATTCCGAAGTTTTCTCGAAAAAGAAACAATGTTAGGTACTTTTTTAGATCTGAAAATATTCCATATTTTAAGATGAATCGAAGGTAACTTTTAGTTTTTCAATTAACAAATTACTATTTAAATAATTATCATAAATGTGCTTAGACAAGGACAGTAGATACAACGTCCTCTTAAAACTAAATAATAAAAGCTGAATTTTATTCTTTATAAAAAAATAATTTGTACGATTTAATCTTTTAAGGTCACTGTCAAGTTCGCTAAAGTACAAAATCAGCGTTTTATACTATGCATAAAGAATAAAATGCTATTTTTATTCTTTCTAACGTCAATTTTTATTCTTTTAGGTTTAGAGTGTAGGTGTGCGTTGTAATAATTAACGTAATGACTCATGTCTGCCCGGTTTATTGACTACGCTTAAAATTAAACATAACCGTCAGCGTTTCGTACTCAAATGGTATTTTATGACTATGCTGGTCTCTTTATCGATGATGATATTATGCAAATAATGATGCAGCAAAGGTATATAGTCTATCGGGGTAAATTGTTTTACCATGTCGGTGTCAAATTTATATTTTGAACTTTCGAAAGTTAGTATGCGTAAAAGAGCTGCTTGTGTTCACCGACTAAATATACAGTTGATCTTGTATAATCCGGGCTAGACAAGCTGGTCTGTTACCCACATTAACGTTTATGCCTAAGTTTGAAAAAAATGTGAAATTTTCGAAGCCAAAAATCCGTCGAATTTTTTCGTTAAATTTCATGTAATGATGCTCTTTGGATGCGCATGATAATTTCAAAGTATATAGTAGCCTTTCTGAAACTCTATCGGTGTGAGTATTTGATGTTCACGTGCATCGCGCACTTTATTTATCTCAATCGCAAACTGGTTGACACTCTTGTATATACCGTGGGAGAAATTGTAAAATTCGTCGTTTTCGGAAACTTTGCGCGTTTTGCTGCCTAATTGAATCGTGTAAAAAACTTCGGATTATTGAATATGCATAGCCGGACATGATAAATGTATTTCGGCTAGCCCTACGTGCCAATCCCCCGTTAGCCTTATCTCGGTTCACATGTGTGTGGTAAAGCATGTAGTAACGTTATCGGGATAGTATACAACGCTACTACTTCTTGAGAGTACCAAATAAAAGGACTCCACGTTACCCATGTTTTATAAAAAATCGATTATTTTACTTAAAATGTACTTTAGGGTCTTAAAAATAACACGCCAGTCGCTTTATACAGCAAAACGTTCTGTGAGCACGACCGATGACTCACCTGGAGCACTCTGGATAATTAGTAGCATTATGACCGACAGTACATAGGGTGTTTCAGGTATCACAGAAAACCAACAGGTGGCGCATGCGGGACGCTTATGCCATAATGAAATCGTATTATTCGAGCAGTATAACTGTCAGTGTGCGTGCGTGTCGTTTTGTTCTCTCTGTAATAATAATATATATTTCGTTGTTTTGAAGTGATTTTTAGCAATAAAATAAACGATGTACAAGGGGCGAAAAGGTGCAAGGGGAGGTACCGCAAAAATCAAGCGACCGAAAGCAGAAAAACGGCGGCCACGGAACCGCTATGAAATTGAGAAGCCAGAGGACGGGAGCGTTAGTGCAGAATAGAGGAATTTGAGTCCTGACGATTTTGTAATAGAAGAGGGGTTTGGTTACCGGATATTAAGCTTCTTAGCAGTTTTCTCTGCCGTATCACAAGCTATTGTTTGCAAGAAATGCCATTCAGAAAATATTATTCTCTGAAAGTGGAAAGCGTGGCTTAGGATTCAAAATCATCATTTCTTGTGATAAATGTGATAATATAGTTATTCGTCGTTGTCCATAGATTGAAAAAGCATACGAAATTAACCATAGAATCGTTCTGGCTATGCGGTTACTCGGTGTGGGGTTAAATGGAATACAAAAGTTTTGTGCGTTCATGGATCTCTCGCGAACAATTTTTCAATTGTTTTATGACGTGGTTGTTCGTAGGATCGCTACGGGAGCAGAGGCGGTTTGTAAAGTTAGCATGGAAAATGCAGCTCGAAAAGAGAAAGAAAAAAATACTAAAGAAGGATATACAAATGGATACACCAAATATAACTATATCTGGTGATGGCTCGTTCAGAGAGCGTGGATTTTCGCCGCGCTACGGATTTGGTTGATATTTTTGTAAAATCAAAATATTGTAAGGAATGTGAACAGTGTGGAGAAAATATAGCGATACTGAGGAGTACAAGGAATGGGCTGAAAAACATAAAGATGAATGCCAAGCAAACCACGAGGGTTCCTCGAGAAGCATGGAGGTAAACGCCGTTACTGAAATGTTCCAGCGCTCAGAACGTTTGCACAATGTGAAGTATGCACATTACGTAGGGGATGGTGACTCGAAAACTTATAAAGGTCTCTTGTATTCGCAGCCCTATGAAAATCTCATAGTTTTAAAGAAAGAGTGCATCGACCACCTGCAAAAGCGAATGGGAACTCGTCTTCGCAATTTGAAAATAAAAACGAAGGGACTTGGAGAAAAAGGCAAGTTTTCTGGAAAATTAATCGACGAGCTATCCATTTATTATGGCTTAGCTATTCGTCACAATCACGATTCTATCGAGAAAATATACAATGAAATATATGCGACGCTAGATCACAAAGTATCTCTGAGAAAATGCAAAGGCCACTGGCACTTTAAAAGATTATAAGCACAAACCAGCATTGTCAAAAGAAGTTTTGAACGCCATTAAACCCGTTTACAAAGAACTCAGCAGTAATGATTTGCTGACTCGCCGTATAGGTCGTTTCACATAGAACAGCAACGAATCTTTCAATGCAATCGTCTGGTCAATGGCTCCAAAACAGTCTCCAGTGGAAAATATGTTCTTGACACTGATGTGTATATTACTGTAGGCATTAAAATTGTTATAACCTCTGCGTCGAAGCTGACGCGCGCCGTGTCAAGTTCGTAGAGCGGTCGCTGACTGATACTGCTAGAGAGACCCGTTTGTCCATGAAATCAAAGAGGAAAGAAAAAGAAGAGGAGAATATTAATGTGGAATGTCAAATGTATAGTGCAGGCATCGCAGTTTAGAGGTAAATAAAAATTTTCAACAATTAAAGTGCTACGGAAATTTTAAATGCATTTTTCTCGAAATCGCTTATTTCGACCTTCACACTAACATTTTTGATGGTAGTACGTGGCGGTTTTTTGATTTGGCGTAAAATTTCTTTTTTATAAACAATTTATCGACAATATTTTTCTCAAAATCGAAACATTTTTTTCAAACGTGCATCATTTTTTTAAAATTTGATTTAAAAAAACCCTACGTACTACCGCACCTACTAATATATACTTTACGAACAACTTTGGTTTTTACTCTAGGGTTCATCATGTACGAGAAAACTGTCTGTCCGTTTGAGCGTCAACTAAAAAGTAACAACTGCCATTTTTAAAAAAAATTTTTTTACTCATCATTAATTATGCAATAAAGTTCTTTAAACGAATTTTTCATTTCGCTTATCATTTACGCACAAAAAATCGTCAAATATAGGTGTACCTAGAACGGTGTTACTCCTTAAGTTCTTTAACCGTCGAACGCCTTTATCCAAGAGTTAAACATGTTGGAATAGCCGATCCGCTTTACGAACAATTGTTCTTTAAATCCGCGACCTTTCGTTTTGATGACAGCTCGATTTTGAATTACTGATCTGCTAGCAAGCGAGCAGATCCCACACGGACAAGCTCTTCGTTGTAAAAAAATCCGTTTATAATTTCACCATCGAGATCTTGCAGCTCGTACATGTAAATGTTTTGTCTTTGAGAAACGCGTTTTACTTTGAAAATCTCTTAACTAAAATTTTTTTTTATCCCTTTCACAAATATCCCCTTACATCGACAGCGCACATAGTCGTCGACCTTGTATTTAGCGTGTTTCGATGATGTTTTTTTTTCGTCTCTCGAAAGAGAGCGCCTCTGTAGATGCACCCGAGCTATAACAGCGTTCTACAGGTTTACTTCCGCAGGTCTAATATTTATATAGCTGTGCAGGGTATTATTGTATACGTAAACAATTTTATGTACTATATCGATGTATCGATGAGTGTTGTGGTGCATAAAATATTGCCACATGTGTTCCTGGAATGTAATATTGAGCCATTCAACCACGGCTGATTTGATGTCGGGATTTCGAGCGACTCGAAACAAACTGTTGTGTTTCTTGAGAACTCTCTGCAAGGCATTTCCGACGAATTATTTCCCCTTGTCTGTTTGTTAACGGATAGATACACGCTCGTTGACTCTTTTGAGAATTTTTTCGAATGCCGTAGCCACACCTTGAGCAGGTTTATTGCGAAGTGGCTCTAAAAATGCAAACTTGCTGAGCACGTCAACGACAACCAGTAAGTAGCAAAAACCATCGTTATCATTCTTGAGTGACGTTAGCTGGTACAAATCAGCTTTCCAAACATCGCCTATGTTAGACACATTATAGTGCAGTCTCGGAAAATGTTCACGTATAGGTCTATGAAGTGTGTCAAAATCTTGATTGCTCAACCATTCGGAGATCCACTCTTTCTCTTTCTTATTATGCACGACCGATTTTCCACGTACGTTGTCAGGTATTAAATTTCTAGCGCCCGCGTAACCAGCCTCGTGTGCAGCGTTATAATATTGATCTTCGTATTTAGACTATTTAAGCGGGTAGGTTGCACCACCTTTTTTACGGTGTATCTCGTTTGAGGAGGTGTAAATATTGATTCCATCACTTTTCGTTTTGCCATATTTAAGGACGACGTCAACTTCTTGGAAATTTTTAAGACGTCGGTGTTTTCAATCAACCTACCAGGAGTGTCGCTGCTGCCAATAAATTTTGAAAATTGAAATCTCCCGTTCGGTGGATCTTAGTCATCGTCGTCTCGCCGTTTTCTCTTTTTTCAAAACGTCGTTCAGTAGATCAGCGATGTTAGACGAAGGATTTACCTTACCATCGACAATGACACTGCCTGTATTATCCCATGTAAGACGACCGGGATCGGTCGTACGCCAGTGCTTGAGCATCAAACGGGTGTTTAACGTAAACCTTGGGTCTCACAAATGTCCTCTTCCGAGAACGGAGTTTCTGTAGCCTCGACCCCGTCAATGCTGCGATCAGTTTCTCTATCATTGGCTCGTCACGCTCTCTTTAAAGAATAAATATCGCCGTAAATGAGTATCGCGTGCATCTCCGAACCTAGTCACGATAAATTATCATCGGATGTCTATACGGTATTTTCGTTGCTGAAAGAATTATCCGACGGCAGGGGCTGGGATATCGCTTGTTGAAACTCTGTATCCGGTCGAGCGCAGCTTCGGAAACTATAAGACTTGTTAAAAATTTTGGTAAAAACGGTGCGTATAAGCGGCTCCAGTAATAGAGGTAAAAAGAAACCGCCGCTGTGAATGATTGTACGTTTTCTGCATTTCCACGCTGAATCCTCGCTACCTTTCGTTTTCGTAACCAATTTCCGCACAATTTTTTTGTGCTTTTTAAATCAATATTTTTCGGAATGTTTAAGTTATACCACAGTGTGCAGTGCATGTAACGCACACTCGCAAATGCACTTTATGAGATTTTTATCAGACGCGTGTATCAAGGCTGCGTGCTGCTGACTGTCTGTATGTCAGAGCGCTGCCAAAAGAACCACGTGTTTCTTAGCGTGAGTCACGGGTATTTTTACGCTGTGGTGGTGGGGGATAATACCCCGATATTATATCAGCCATTGCCGTTGACAGACTGTTTTTCAGGAATGCTTCTTTTAGCCTTTTATCTATACTGTTCAGCGAGACTTTGACGAGAATTTATGTACATATGCGTATTCCGCTTTATCGAAAACTAAATACATCCAGAGTGTCCTGCTTGAAGTCCAATAGTAAGTAGCTATGCGGTCGACTGCAGACGTCGATGTATGCTTCTTGTAAAAATTCTGGGTCTTCGGGATAGACTTGATGCATAAGGTATTGCATTTGAGCTCGATATCGCGGATTTTTAAAGAGTACGATATAATTCGTGTTGAGCGATAGGTCGCGTTGATTGGAATCCCTATGAAAAATGTTTTGCGTGATGAATACCACACTTATATTTTTGTGATGACAGCCTTTCGTGAATAAATCGAGTACCGTGTTATTCGAAGACTCGCGCATTGGATCCTCGAGAATTAGTCATTTTTTTATCGTTATCTTGTGAATAATCGATCCCCTGTAGTAAATCCTATCGAAATTCGATGCCTTGGTTACCGCGAACTTTCAGCACGTTTCCGTATGCGTTCTGCTATTCCGCATCGTAGAAGAGAATGCAATCGAATTGCATGTTACACACCTGAGGAAGATGTACGACAAAACGTTTCAAGAAAACAGTTTTTCCGCACATCCGCATTCCTCACATAGGACCTGACGCGATGCACGTACACGAATGCTTCCAACTCGTATTCATAGCGAACATTGAGCAAGAAAGTCTCTGGTTTCTTAATTTTATTAAAAGAAAAAATACTAATCAAACGAAGCACTTAACGACCACCACAATGTCGGCAGCGGCGGCAGCGGCGGTGGCGGTGGTCGGTGCGCCTTGCCGACAGCTGATTACGCGCACCCTGCATCAGCTAAGTTCTCGCAGATATTAACTCATTTTTATTTTTATTTCAGCTCATCATGGGCTACTTTAACTGAAGCCCATATTTATTTATAAATTATTATTATTATCGATATTGATAAATTATTTATTGATAGGATATATTTTAAGTACATTGTCATGTATTAAAAAACATATTTACGCATTCTTTTACACACTATTTATGTCAGATTATTAATTATAGATAACGAGAAATTTTATACAGACTTATTGCTTATAGCCAAAAGTCAGAGAAAGATTTTTCGAAATGTATCGTATTTTCTTCAAAACAATGCTACAAGTTTTAAGTCCAGTTCACATTACAGTGTACGTTCTCTTAATTTTGCTCTTCGTCAAAGTTATTGTCGAGCCGCGACTTTATACTGTCAAAGTTTATCTTTACGGGGTTTTTAAAATTTAAACCTATATCTTTTACCTTGCAGTATTCTACAGTGTCACCACCCGGTGTGATTGCGCGATAAGCGTACAATTTTGGAGCTGCGGATATCATGGTCTCTATGTATGTGCTTTCACCGAAACCTCTGAGTTTATCGGTCATATTACCCAACAGATTTCCCAAAGGTGATTCGTATTCACTCGGATTGCTCTCGTTTTTCACGTAAACGCAGGAGTCTGTGTCGCAGTAGAGCAGTCTAACTTGGAGATACTCAATGTGTCTGTAAATAAAACTCTGTAAGCAGCTATCACGACGTTAGTGTGAGGGGACATTGTCACGGCTTCTTCTATAAATTGCCAGTTGACGTACATTATTTTTTCGCCTACCGGTAAGACGCTAAAAACTTCTTATAAGGGCAAGTTAAAAGTATCAAGAAAGCTTCCTGCGTCTTTACAATCATTGTCTGTTTTAAATTTGTACGCTGACCAAACTTACCATAAAGACTGTTCAAACAGAATTTTGTAACCGCGCGCAACCCTGGATTTATTTAAATTTTTTCGCGATCCAGAGCAATACTCTCAACCCGCTCCTATTCGACTAAATAACGGGACTTTGACGCCGTGTATACATCAGTCTCGGTAATCACTAGCCTTCCGTTTCATTTTCAAAAAAGTGTTGACGTATTCGGTAAAAAGTCCGTCGCTGTAACCATCGAAGCGCGTAGTCTCGTACTACGAAACGATATATAATTGGCCACGCACGTACCGGTAAACTCGCGATCGATAATGTTTTCATGATTACAGTCACTCTTTCGTGCTTCCTCGCAGCATGATCGACAAAGCGCAAAGAGCAAACGTCCGTGAATTTTAACAGGTAAAATCGATAGATATAAGTTTCGCGGAGGGACAACTTTACATTTGATTAGACCCTCGACACGACCGAGTTTGTTATTATCGCCATCAATCAACTCGCGACATTCACCCCCTACATAAATACGCGGGTGACCTATCAGAAACTTGCCACACTTGAAAACATATATCGGTGTATTTAATTTTTTCGTTCTTTTTGACCTTGTAAAAAAGGATAATATTTTCAGTGGGCCCTCCGAAAAAAGCACCACGGGGATTTAACGTTATTTGACTCACTAAGGGCTGATTTTTCACGTATCGCGCTATTTCAGAGTTTCTTACTTTTATATCGTCAAATTGATATTTCCACATGACGCGAACTTGGTAACACTATTCTTCGATTTTCTGCAGTTTTGCAAGTGTATTTTCGTAAGCCTCGTCGAAAGAGCGACCGTAGGCTAGAATCTTATCGCAATTTTTATCGAAACATTTTGGGCAACCGTGCGTTTAACAGCCCTCATACTCAAACACAATGTCTTTTTCACCAGCCTGCGCCGACTATAAGAACCCGTCTACGAGGAAACCTTCAACTAATCTAAACTCTCGCGCTCTACCAACGTGAATGATTGCTCGTCTGAATTCCTGCTCACACTGAAACAACCACTCTATAGATTTGCATTTTTACTTATCGTGTTCGAGGCTAACAAATCTTTTCTATATATGAAAGAACATGTGCTTGATATGGTCGTTCCCTCAACAAAGGGGCAAATTTTACCAACGTTCAAAAATACTTGCGTGCACACGCACAAGTTTGGTACATGCAGTCGCGTATTCGGATGACTTTATATGCCTCAGCTTGGCGCTTTTCTAGATCATAGAAAACGTATAGATCTTTTTATTTTTATCATCAGTTTCCTTCTTTTTTCAATTTTGCGCATAGGCTGCATACAGCATAAGGTATTCACCGAACGTCTCGTTGGACAGGCTTTGCAGTAAGACCGTCGAAAAATAGTAGCTTTATAGATCCAAATGATTCGTTATCGAAAACTACAATAGCAATCCTCTGCCACGCATAATGAGTTTGAAATTGCTCAATTTCGTGAAATCCACAACCTCGCTCGGCTACAACTACACCTACCCCTGCTTCCAATTCTAGAGCGCGTTGTTTTTGTAAAGATCATCTACCGTCGCGAATAATATCCCATATTTTTTACATCCTCGGTAGCATTTTTTTCAAATCGATATGCTTCTCCTACAAGTAGAGCACGCGGTAAACACAAATTATCTTTATGGCGTATAATAGAGACCAAAGATCGCTTCCCAACGTTTCTAAAAGAAAACTATCATGAATTGCTAAATTTTCATTACTCTGCGTCATTCTATTAAATGAGTGCCCACAGATCGTCGTACATCAAATTTGCAATTTGGCAAAGTCATCCCTGAAGAACCATGAACAAAATGTTCACTGCTTATCGATACCCCTATTAAATGATCGTGGTCCCCCAATGAAATTAAGTGACCATGAATATCGCTCATAAGTAACTCGAGCTATAATATCGGATTAAAATTTGCAGGTGATGGCTCAAGTATACGTAAAGACAAACGTACATTACCGCGAAATCTATGAACGTATTGATTGCGCGATTGGACTATTACAAACCTCGTAGCGGGCAGCTCAACCGATAGTTCAATAATCTCTTCGCTCTCTTTACCCTCCCTCCTGCTGCTGCTGCTACCTACGGCGATACCTGCACCACCGCCGCCGCACGGTGTAAACAAATTTTTTCCTTGTGTTAAAACCTAATATCTCGCGATTAAGTGAACCGCATTGGATGGAATTTGATGGAAATATAATTTGAGTTATGTGGAACAAGGGAAAATTATTGAGGAGGCCCAAAATAGTTTTTCAAGGCCCAAAATTCAAGGAAAAAAGGCCCAAATTGCGATTTTAGCAATAAATTCGCTGCCATTTTCAATATTCATGATATTTTTTGGAAAAAACTATGTTACTTACAGATTTTAGTCTACTGAACTTAAATCCATCGAGAAAAGTTATCTGAGAATTTTCATTATCCAGGAAAATTCACTTAAACATGAAAAATCGTTTATTTGTGGTAAAAAGTCGTGTATATATTTATAAACTTTTTTATTTTGATAGAAAGCATTTTAAATTTCAGAAAATGTTGGTACTGAACATGCTTAAGGCAAAAACTGACCAAAGTTTGTAACGCAACATATAACTTGCTATTCCGCTCGAAAAATGTGGCGATCATCACAATTTTCGTCTAATTTTTACATTGTATATGAAATGATGGCTAATTTAATGATAATGAATGAATGAACACCGCAACTCATTTTTAGGAATAAATTTCTTCTTTTCCCCATAACCCTTAAATCCCAAAACCCTTAAACCCCAAAACACTTACACCCCAAAACCTTTAAACCCCAAAACCCTCAAACCCCGAAACCGTCAAACCCAGAAACCCTCAAACCTCCAAACCTTCAAATCCCAGAACGCTCAAACCCCAGAACCGCAGAACCCCAGAACCCTAGAACCCCAGAACCCTCAAATTCCAAAACCATTAAACCCTAAAACCACAAAACCCTTAAACCCCGAAACCCTCAAACCTCGAAACCCTCAAACCCCAGAGTCCCAGAACCCCAGAACCCTCAAACCCTCAAACCCTACAACACTCAAACCCCACAACCCTTAAACCCCAGAACCCTTAAACCCCAGAACCCTTAAACCCGAAAACCCTTACGAAAAAAATTGCAGCCAAACACGTTGTTGCACCGAAAAGGCTTTTCAAATGCTATATTTCAAATTCTTTCTTCTACGAAAAAATAGAGCTTTTTTCCACATAACGGAGCCTTGTCACATTATCAATTACTCTAATGCTTTCCGAGTTATAATCAATTTACGTCGAAAATCAAAGCGTTTTAATCTCTTTTATTATGTAGGATAAAGAGTTAATATTTCAAAAGAATTCTTTTATATACATCCATAACTTAGTTACCAGCTTAATTATAAGTCTATCAAGAGTTAGGTACTCTATACATAAAAAGATTTTTATTAATTATTTATTCAATGTCATTGTCAACAGAATCGTCTTTAGTGTCATCGCTGCTGACAGCTTCTTTATATTCCATTTTCTCGCTAAAACACAAATAGTATATTGTGGACTTTAACATGCATTTTAATAAGCGATGTTGAGTATAGATATCTTTTAATTTTTACTGTCATAATTTTTTTATATTAATACAAATTTTATCTTTAAGCTAGTGTAGAATGTTTTATAAAGTAGCAGCCTGGTAACTTATACATTCTTTATAGATTATTTAGGAAATACGTGTTCATATGCAACTAAATTTTTATCTTTTTGATTATTTAATATATTGTTATTGATATCTAGAAGTGTATAAGAATCGTTTTCAATTGTTTTTACTTTGCTATGTTTTTTTAGATAAAAGCGAGGACACTTCAGGTCGTTTAAAACAAATAACTTGAATAGATTGTTATGCATACTTGTCATGTGGTTGGGACTTTTTTATTTTTTTATTTTATTTAATTTTTGCTTATAATTTATCAATATTAAGCAATCAAAATTTTAAGATTTACTCTGGAAACTTGCTGCTAAATATCTTTATATGACACAATAACGTTGAAGGGTGTAAAAGTTTATGTTATATATTTCTAAAAAATAGCTTTCCTTTATCAAATTAGTGCTACATGATTTTCTGCAATACAATATTACTATTAAATTCAGGTTTTCGAAGCAAGCTGCCACGAAATTCGCAAGTTCAAAAGTATAAATCATTGCTAAAGCAACTTGTTTTGTATTTATTAGCTTAGAAAATACAGATTGAAGACTTACAGAAAATTTCTTTTCATTTTTTATTAACCTTTTCATTTTTATTCAGACTATTTGTCCTCTTTATTATTTCTTTTTAGTTTTCTTATCACATTGATGTAAATATTGTTTGTTCGTACTATAATTTATTAATTTAATTCAAATCATAGTGTAAAAAACTTACCTCGTTAACCTATAGGTATAAAATTTAATTTCACTAAACTTTAAGTATGTATTAAAACTAAGTTTTAAGTATGTATTAAAATTATACAAAGAAATAGATATGGAAGCGAAAGGGTAAGTTTCATATATTTATTTGTCAGTCGTAATATTTTAATTTTTCTATTAATATTAATATTAAGACTAATATTTTAATTTTTTATTTTGAAATTCAAATGATACATTATCAATCTTGAGTTTGGTAGTTACCACAGATGTACATAAAATATGTGTACAAGCGTCCAAAATAAAATTTGGTTCTGCATTGGTACCTGTTTACAGATTTTGCACTAACGTTCAATATTGGAAGAGATAAAATTTGCAGGTATATATATATATATATATATATATATATATATATATATATATATATATATATATATATACCTGCAAATTTTATATTTATATATATATATATATATATATATATATATATATATATATATATATATATATATATAAAGTAGGAGTCTATTAAAAAAAATACGTAGACTTTGACTGAGTTTGTCACATTTTTCATGATTTCAAATTTCTCAAAAGGATAAAATTTTCTTACAATTAATATTATGTTAGCTTATAAATAACATGCTTATTATTTATTTTATTAGCTATTTGTTATTTATATAAATCTTGAAAAAAAAAATTTTCGCGAAAGCTTACTAATTTCATAAAATTATGTAGAAAACTGTATTACATTTATACTGTATGATTATAATACTATATATATATATATATATATATATATATATATATATATATATATATATATATATATATATATATATATATATATATATATATATATATATATATATGATTATAACACTATTCTGGTATATTTGTAAAATTATTATTTACATGGGAAAATAAATCCCTTCTTCACTTGTATCATAAGTAAAATATTGACTAAAATCAAACGTCTATCTGAATGTAATAATTTATATATTTTTATTTTTTTTTAATTTATATAATATACTTTTAAATTTTTTGTTCCTTTTTAATTAAAAATTTCGAAATTTTAGTTTTAATAGAACTAAAAATAAAGAAGTCCCTGATCGCGGACGCGGTCGGCCAAAAAAAGAGCCGCGTGTTCATCCTAACAGTGGAAGGCCTCGAATATTTGACATGAAGGCTGCTTCTAGAAAAACAAAATGTTTAATGGCGAAAAAGATAATTACTCTAGCTGATAATGACGAAGAGTTCCTCCAATATACTCTTGACCTTTGCCGAAAACTGAATAAAAAATCATTAACAAAAGTACTACATTAAAATTTTTATGAAGATTTTTTTCATTATACGCGCAGCAAGAGAGCCTATACTTCCCTCCTATCTACTATGCTCGAGAGACTTACTTTTTTGGCAACCTTTTGAAAGTAAAAAACTTACAAGCCATGTGCTTATCGACCGAACTGAAAATTAGGTCGGTAAACTGCTTGACGTCGCGATCGGTCACGGCTTGATGTCGTTTTTACGGTCAAAGTGTGTTTATATTAAGTGTTTTTGAGCCTAGTTACAGGGAGGTATAAGTAGAAGTTTTGCTATGGGTATGATAAAAAATCATAAACACTACTCGGACATAAAAAATGACTCTTTTAACCTACATGATGATTGCACGAGCTGAAGCCAACGAATCAAAAAAGTTATTCTTTTGCTTCTTGTGGTGTAATGTACTATTAATTACATTTTATTTCATTTCATTCAAATTTATACTCCCATAATTATTTTTCCGCGTCTGCCAGAGTAATGATGAAGAATTTTTAGAGGATAAAGAAGAAGACGAAGCACAGTTAGTTCATTCGAATGAGTCAGCTTTAGCGTTATACTTCGAGGGCGACTTGAATGTGAAAAGCTACTCATTAATTGCTAGTGATTACCGATTAAGGGGATTTCAATTTTTACCATCCTATCCGTATCTTCAACAAGCAATGGCTCAATGTGCACCCTCGAATATAAAATATTCAGAAAATGAAGTGATTGTACCACTTCAAGATATGCTAAACAAATCTTCAGAAAGGTTGTGTAAAGCAAGTGCTGAAGAGTGGGACTGCGAAGCATTGCGTAATCTTGAATTGTACGTGACTGTTGGAATTGACAGCTCCTTCGGTCATCTCAACCCCCATCAAAAATACACTGATACTGATAATGTAAATGATAATGCTCAACAAATTTTATTAGTAACCAGTTGTATAATTCAAAACCTTAAAGGATCAAATGAGAAGTCATGGACTAATCCTACTCCGCAAAGTATCCGCTTTAACAAAGACATCAATGACATTAAAGACATCAACAGCGGGGAAAATTTTCATTTTATCCCATTTAAATTTAAATGCCATTTTTCCCCGCTTGAACTCACACTTTTTGAAATACGTTCAGAACGCACGCTTTCTACACTATTTTCAGGCATGAAAATAGGCCCATTTCATGCATGTGTTGAAAAAAGAATATTTCTTATTATAAAAGCAGGAGCTTTCAAGCTCATTTGACGTTTTGTTAATACAAAAGAAATTTGTTCATAATCAATTACAATAGCTTTTAAATATCATAGATTTAGTTACACCCTGTTGAAAATATATAGGTGGGGTATCCATGTGGATTATCCATGTGGATGATCCAGGTGGATTTGCCTGGATTCTATATGGATCTAAATGGATTCCAGGTGGATAAACCACATAGATATTCATGTGGATATCCATTGAATTTTTTTTAATGTAAAACAGTTTATAAAATACTTCTATTTATATATCTTGCGTCCAGTATTGGAAGTACCATGCAGATGATAACACCAAATTTAGGGCTAATCAGTATGTTATCTGTAACTTAACTTTTAATTGTTTACACTTTTAAAAGTGAATTTGCAGATAATATACTGATTAGCCCTATTTGGTGTTATTATCCGCATGCTACTTCCAATAATGGACACAAGATATATAAATAGAGTTACTTTATAGACTGTTTTACATTAAAAAAACTGAATGGATATCCACATGAATATCTATGTGGTTTATCCACCTGGAATCCATTCAAATCTATATAGAACCCAGGCAAATCCACCTGAATCACGAATAAGCAACATGGATATGCACCTATATTTCCAATAGGGCATTCATACATGAATCAGTTAGACATTAATAAGTCTTTATTTACAATATGTTGCACGTTGAATAGGCTTATATTCTGTTACAAATTTTAACAATATTATTGACCTACATAATAATAAAAAGCATTTCAATTAGAAATTAAATTTATAAAAATGAATCATTATGTTATTATTTTTTTTAATATAATTAGAAAAATAGCTATAAGAGAAACAGAGCTGTAGAATAAAACACATCATACTACTTTAAATTTTAGAGGAAGCAAATCATCAAACTGAAAAAATTAAAAGGCAATTGAATGCAGTGTTTCAAGTAAAAGTCGACCAAGTTCTACAAGGTCATGGGACTACTAATACTGGCAGTCTAGCTCGGAGATGGTTTAATGACCCATCAAAATTTTCTCAAGCTATAGAAAATGATTTTGTGTTGGTTAATATTGCATTAATATTACTATTACTTCGAAGTAAACAAGAGTTAAATATTGAAAAGTTCGAAACACTATGCGCCGAAACATATAAAAGAAACTACACGGTATATCCGTGGTCACGGATGTGCCCTTCAGTACATAAATTACTGAAACATAGTAGTGACATTATACAAAATTTTCCTCTACCAATATCATTTTATTCAGAAAATACAAGTGAATCGTGGCACAAGATTTATAGAAAAAATTTAATTTTCCATTCACGTCAAACAAGCAGAATCGATCAAATTTCTGATACATTTAATAGGGCTATTAACTGTACAGATCCCTTAATTTCCTTAATGTACATCAACAATCGCTTAAAAGGTCAACTGCAACATCGAACTACACAAGAAATGAGTAAATATTTAAAAAACAGGTAAAAGTATTTAAATGAATACAGTTAAAAAAATAATTTAAAATTTAATACTTTGTATTTAAGGCCAGGTTACTCCAAAAAACGTGATTTTTTTCAATAAATTTTATTCATAGTACAAAATATGTTGAGTAATCAATTTTTTTTACATATAAAAGCACATATATTAAATTACTTGAAAAAATTTTTTTTTTTGTTCAAAATGGCGGTTTTGAAAATGGCTGCTGAAACTCGTCTGATTAGTAGATGGATGACATCATTTCTTGGAAACGAATTATCTGAAAGCAAAAAATAAAACGGTTTCATGTTCTGTATCGAATTGGCTATGGCCTCAAGCAGAATGAAACATTTTCAATGAAAAAAAACAAAATGGCGGACTTTTGAATTTTTTAACCCTTTTTTTCACTTTTAATTGGTTATAACTTTTTTAAATAATAATGGTTCTGCTTGAGGATATAGCCAGACATCTACAGAGTAAAATGCCGTTTGGTTCATGTCGATAAGTGCAATAGTTTTGAAATGAGAGTGTCATCCATGCGAAAAAACGTGGTTCGGAGAAAAATCAGTTTAAAGTTTTTATTCGTGCTACCGAAGGCGTTCGAGCGGCCGGATTTACCGCTTGGCGCGCACCGCTCCCCACTCTTTTATACCTGCTTCTCGGTCTTGCTGACCTTCGGGACTAATTCTATACTATTTCTACGAGTATACAGTAGCAATTTATGAAAAAAAAAATTTCGATTTTTTAAAAATTGTTTGGAGTAAGCTGGCCTTAAGAAGTAATCTGGTAACTTAGTTCCAGCAACTCAATACAGCTTATTATATTTAGAAAGTATAACATATTAAGAGTATACTGTATATTTTAGACCGAAATTCAAAATATTAACAAACAGCAGGCCATAATCAAGTCATCATTTGTAGTTACGTATTATAAGTTGTAAAAAAATTAAATGGGTTTTTCTGAATGTTTTTCAGTAGATCAGGGTGATAAATTAAAGTCTATTGAACCAATATGCCGAAAATTTTGAAACTTTTTTTATATATCAGTGGCTATTGCAGAAACTAGAGTTTTTTTTCCTTATTCCTAAATTATTTACAAACTTCGCAATTTTATTATTTTTATTTTTTTTACAAGTATGCATAACAATTTATTCAAGTTATTTGTTTTAAACGACCTGAAGTGTCCTCGCTTTTATCTAAAAAAACATAGCAAAGTAAAAACAATTGAAAACGATTCTTATACACTTCTAGATATCAATAACAATATATTAAATAATCAAAAAGATAAAAATTTAGTTGCATATGAACACGTATTTCCTAAATAATCTATAAAGAATGAGTAAGTTACCAGGCTGCTACTTTATAAAACATTCTATACTAGCTTAAAGATAAAATTTGTATTAATGTAAAAAAATTATGACAGTAAAAATTAAAAGATATCTATACTCAACATCGCTTATTAAAATGCATGTTAAAGTCCACAATATACTATTTGTGTTTTAGCGAGAAAATGGAATATAAAGAAGCTGTCAGCAACGATGACACTAAAGACGATTCTGTTGACAATGACATTGAATAAATAATTAATAAAAATCTTTTTATGTATAGAGTACCTAACTCTTGATAGACTTATAATTAAGCTGGTAACTAAGTTATGGATGTATATAAAAGAATTCTTTTGAAATATTAACTCTTTATCCTACATAATAAAAGAGATTAAAACGCTTTGATTTTCGACGTAAATTGATTATAACTCGGAAAGCATTAGAGTAATTGATAATGTGACAAGGCTCCGTTATGTGGAAAAAAGCTCTATTTTTTCGTAGAAGAAAGAATTTGAAATATAGCATTTGAAAAGCCTTTTCGGTGCAACAACGTGTTTGGCTGCAATTTTTTTCGTAAGGGTTTTCGGGTTTAAGGGTTCTGGGGTTTAAGGGTTCTGGGGTTTAAGGGTTGTGGGGTTTGAGTGTTGTAGGGTTTGAGGGTTTGAGGGTTCTGGGGTTCTGGGACTCTGGGGTTTAATGGTTTTGGAATTTGAGGGTCCTGGGGTTCTGGGATGTGAGGGTGTCGGGGTTTGAGGGTTTTCAAAATTTGAGGGTTCTGGGGTTTGAGGATTTCGGGGTTTGAGGGTTTCGGGGTTTGAGGGTTTCGGGGTTTGAGGGTTTCGGGGTTTGAGGGTTTTGTGGTTTAAAGATTTTGGGGTTTAAGGGTTATGGGGAAAAGAAGAAATTTATTCCTAAAAATGAGTTTAGGTGTTCAATAATTCATTATCCTTATATGAGCCATCATTAATCGTGAGATATTAGGTTTTAACACACAAAAAAATTGTTTTATACCTTTCGCTGTACATACGGTGCAGCGCACATCACCGTACCAGTAGTACCGCGCAGCGATGCCACCAGTTTTCGTACTCACTACTCAACCCTGTTAAATACAGAGAGCTTATTGATGAGTTTCATTTCTTTAGCTGTAATAGACTATCTAAGCAATTTTGGGGCATATTTAGGTTAGGGACAAATACTGACCAGTTAATGTTATACGGATATTAGAATTGGACTCAGCCATTCGAAAAAAAAGATATGGTGGTTAGACTTGATAATTATTTTTTTTTTTTTGGATATTGATGTGATCTTTTCGAGTATATTATTCTGAAAAACTTTTATTCGCCAACGTTTCGGGAGTATAATTTTCCTCCCCTTATCAAGGCTTCTGAAATTATTACATACAGTATGCGATACATATGTTACAGTATTATTGTATTATTTTATTTTGACCAACAACTTACGTGAAATGAATACCCTAAACTAATTTTCTAAGACCGAAACAGATTGCACTACGTTGACTAGAGATGTTATTATCTATAATAAACGAATTAAAATTGTAGTGTATTGTTAGAAACAATTAATTGAAAAAAACTTTGTTGAAAGAGGGACCCACCAGGTCGAGCCCCACACCTCTCTTATTCCCAGGTGAGCATAGAGGGGCGACGGGAAGATGGTACGGTCGCAACGCTCCCTCATGCTACCCAAGAATCGGACTGACTAGGCTGTCGAATTTCATCGATTTTATACTGCATGAGAGGTAAAGGAGTATGTGTTTGTGTGTATGTATGTGTATGTGTATGTATATGTAGATGTGAAAACGGTTAGAGATGCTAAGGGGTGGTAAGTTTTAACAGAAATAGATGCCTGAATTTTGTTATATAGGAAAGTAAAGTAATGCTGGAGGTGGCTCACATTCATATGTTCTAACACTAGTGTTTGGGCTAGTAATAGTACTGTGTCGCGCCCGGGGAATCCCCTCGCGAGAGTTAGCGAGAGTACGTTTACGAACCGCAGCCGGCAACCACCTTTTTGTCATACCTGATACCATGGTATAATTATATGAATTTGGACGTGAATTGAGGCTATTAATTAAGATACTATTTTTTTTATTAATTATAAAAACATTGCAACAAGGTGTATGTGTATATGTGTATGTGTGTCTGTGTGTGTGTGTGTTTGTTGTGTGAGAGTGTGAGTATGCGTGTATCTCCGAGTGTGTGTAAAAGTATCGTTTAGAGACAAAGAAAAAACAGATTATACACGCAAATTCTCTGAAATGCTACACATACACCTACACACAGACACAATAAACAGGATATATGACACCAACTTCCTCAGGGACACATACAAGAAGTCAATTGATATAATTAAACATAATAGTATTAAACAACAATAAAATAATAATAGTAAACTGTATCCCTAAACTCCACCTAATAATTTCTAGAACAATATCACGGAAGCATATGTGGTAAGGAGGTGGCAACCAGTTGAGTTTAACAAACGTTCTTTAGCTCGTTTTCGCTAGGGGACTCCCCGAGCTCAACACAGTACTACTACTAAAACATTAGTATCAGTACGTATATGTTTACCACCTCCAGAACACAATATACTCCCTGCTGGAGGATACAGACTACACGCCACACGCAGGCGAACAGGGCCGCTTTCGTGGTATGTCTAAACGATACTTTTACACACACTCAGAGATACACGAATACTCACACTCTCACACAACAAACACACACACACATAGACACACATAGTATCTTAATTAATAGCCTCAATTCACGTCCAAATCTCATATATTTATACCATGGTATCAGGTATGACAAGGAGGTGGCAGAAACAAGTCCCAAGTCGATAATTTCTGATCATGGTACGTAGTTAAGAGCTAAAAACTGACTAAAAAAGTTAGAGGATGAAGGCGTGCGGCCCGTATTCTCTTCAATTCGGCGCCCGCAAAGCAACATGATAGAGCACGTGCACCGGGAACTGAGCCGTTTTTTTCGGTCGTTCACCAGGGACAAACATAGCGGGACAAAAGTAAAATTAGCGGGCCAAAGTAAAATTAGCGGGCCAAAGTAAAATTAGCCGGGCAAAAGTAAATTTTTTCTAAAAATTTTCCAAAATTTAGCAAATTTTCCAAAATTTCGCAAATTTTCCAAAATTTTGCAAATTTTCCAAAATTTCGCAAATTTTCCAAAATTTCGCAAATTTTCCAAAATTTCGCAAATTTTCCAAAATTTCGCAAATTTTCCAAAATTTCGCAAATTTTCCAAAATTTCGCAAATTTTCCAAAATTTCGCAAATTTTCCAAAATTTCGCAAATTTTCCAAAATTTCGCAAATTTTCCAAAATTTCGCAAATTTTCCAAAATTTCGCAAATTTTCCAAAATTTCGCAAATTTTCCAAAATTTCGCAAATTTTCCAAAATTTCGCAAATTTTCCAAAATTTCGCAAATTTTCCAAAAGTGGAAGATTTTTCCCGCGGGTGAGTTTACTTGTCCGAGTTCCTGTTCCTGAGAATATTTGTCCAGAGGGCGCATTTACTGCCCGAGCGAAGCGAGATTTTGGAAAATTTCGCACATTTCCCAAAATTTCGCACATTTCCCAAAATTTCGCACATTTTCCAAAATTTCGCAAATTTTCAAAAATTTCGCAAATTTTCCAAAATTTCGCACATTTTCCAAAATTTCGCACATTTCCCAAAATTTCGCAAATTTTCCAAAATTTCGCAAATTTTCCAAAATTTCGCAAATTTTCCAAAATTTCGCAAATTTTCCAAAATTTCGCAAATTTTCCAAAATTTCGCAAATTTTCCAAAATTTCGCAAATTTTCCAAAATTTCGCAAATTTTCCAAAATTTCGCAAATTTTCCAAAATTTCGCAAATTTTCCAAAATTTCGCAAATTTTCCAAAATTTCGCAAATTTTCCAAAATTTCGCAAATTTTCCAAAATTTCGCAAATTTTCCAAAATTTCGCAAATTTTCCAAAATTTCGCAAATTTTCCAAAATCTTGCTTCGCTCGGGCAGTAAATGCGCCCTCTGGACAAATATTCTCAGGAACAGGAACTCGGACAAGTAAACTCACCCGCGGGAAAAATCTTGCACTTTTGCCCCTTGTTACATAATGTACTATTAAATTCTATACCGGGGATAAGGTACTAGTGAAAGCGATAAATGTTTTGGATGTAGATGAACATAAAATTGCAAAGTTTTTCCGATGTGTTCGAGGGGTCTTTTGTAATAGAAGAAGAGGTTGGTTTAAACATGTATTTATTATGTGATAAACACTCTCAAAAGGAGAGGGAAAAGTTTCACTTATCGAATCTGCAAGCGAGTGCGACGTCGAGGAATTCCACGCGTGGTTGAGCCGAATAGAAGAATGAAGAGGAGAAAAGAGAAGCAAGAAGAGAGCGAATGGTGTGTGAGTGTTGTGGGAGTCAAAGTTTTTCTTTCGATATTTTTTTTACCGTTGGACAATGTAACTTGGTGTGTTCTTTTTTCTTTTTGCCCATATGGTTTTTTTGTTATTTCTTAAGCGAAGTTATCTACAGTAAGTTATTTTTTTGGTTGAGTATACAGGGAGGGTGGTGATCGAAGTAAGTACAAGGATTTAGCTGTGTTACGCACGTCGGTTAGTTTTTTTTTTGTTTATAAAGTTTAACGCTGATAACAGTGAGTAATACTTGATAACATGCTAGGGCAGAGAAAAAGGATTGTTCTATTTTAGTTTATTTTTAAGCTTTTCAGTTAAATAATAATTAATTTTGTTTTGCACCATGACTTGAAAAAACGTATTATTCATTTATATTGTGTTTTTCGTAATACTCTGTTAGCGGACAATAAAAAATGAGGAAAGACCTCACTTTGTTATGAAATTATGCGTGCAGCGTGTACCTGGAGAGGAGTATATTTGTGCTAACATGCTAAAAGGGAAAAATTAAAATAATAAATTTTGGGGGGCATTAAGAGCGAGCGAAAAGAAAAATAACTCGAGCCAGCTGCGTGTTACGTAATCAGCAGTAATGTACAGCAGCATCGCTGTTTCATTTTTAAACATTTCATTGTGTAAACTTTATTAGAAGTGAATCTATTCTATTTTACTATATAAATAGCGCATATATAGATTTTTCTTATATGTTCTCTTTATAAAATATTTTAAATAACATTAATTTGATGTCCAGATATATAGAACATTTAGAAAACATCACATTTCGTGCTTTTTAAACAATTTGTTTTATAAAATGTTTGAAATAAAATTAAGTTGACTTTCAAATATATAGAATATTACATAAGTATCACATTTCATTTTTAAACACTTCATTTTATAAACGTTACTAGAAGTGAATCCTAATATAAGAAAACATTGTATAAACATCGCATTTAATTTTTACCTTTCATTTATAACCTTACTAGAAAGAGATTCATTCTTTTTCTACTGTATGAATCACGCACACATAGCTTTAGGATCTATTTTATTTTTCTACAAATCGCGCATATATAAGCTTTCTTTAGATATTCTCTTCTATAACATTTTTTAATAACATTAACTTTCGAAAATTCATTTTGAAACATCCAGAACCTTGTATAAATGTCGCATTTCATTTTAAATTTTTTTTTATTATAAACTTTACTAGAAAATGATCTATTCTATTTTACTATAAATCCGGCGCACATATAGCACCTTTTTATTTATTGTCCTTTTTACAAAACATTTGAATAGTATCAATTTGATTTTTAAAACACCTAGAAGGTTGCGTAATAGCCCCATTTGTATTTTAAAAATCCATTTCCATACATTCTATTCGAAGACGGATAGATCAATTCTACCTTTTTATAAAAATCGTGCTTCCCGCTCATTCTTTTATAAAACGTTCGAATAATATTAGGTTGATTTCGAAACACATTACTTTTACTAGAAAAGATCTATTCTAGTTACTTATAAAAATCGCGCACATATAATACTTTCCCTATTCATTCTCTTCTCTCAAAAAATTCTGATCCTACTAACTTCATATCGCAATATATAGAACCTTATGAAATCGCAGCAGGAAATAAAAAACAAATTCTTCTATGAACTTATTAGGAAAGTTCATTATTTGGTATTTTCAACAATATTGTTTATTAATTATCAATAATAATTTGACTATTAAAATAAATAAAATAAAACTTCTCATATTTTGAAATTGATCTAATTGTCATATTCAACAATATTGCTTATTAATTATAAATAATAATTTGTTTGTTTAAGGGAAGAAGATACAGCAAACACTAAAATCCTTTAATTCAAGAAGAGAAATATTTTTTCTACAAAACATGTTATAATATAGAAAAAGATGACATTTTAGACTGGTTCTGTTCAAATTTACCACCCTTTGAAGTAGCTATTTTGAGAAAACCTGTAAAAACAGACATATGTTTGATTATCACTATGCGCAAGGGGTTACGATGGATTGGTATACATTTTTTTATGAACATTTCATGCTAAAATTAAGACATTTAAAGAGCAATATTTTCAAATAATATTTTTGAACTATTCTGAGGTTATATTCTATAGAACAATTTATTGTTTGCGATATAAGCAGTATTTTAATATTAACTTATATTTAAAAAAATGATATTTTAGGTCATAAAAGAAAAACTATCTTCAAATTTGTTCAAAATATGTTAAAATGAAAGTACACAAATTTTCAACGTGATTCACAAAGAACTGTTGCGCAGGCTTACAAAGTAAGTTATGAAAATTAAGTTTCGAGAAAAATGAGTTTAAACATAATTATCAATAAAAATAGCATGATCAACCATTTATCTACAGCTTCAAGTAAGTCGAAAAAAAAATTAGTTTTCGCGTAAAACCTTTTACTTTTGAAAGATAAGTGTTTTAGCACTTAGAAAAAAATCGATTTTTTTACCAAAAATCGGTAGCTTCTTCCTTAACTAAATACAATAAATCTTCTCGTATCTTGAGACATCACACGTAGCGCTTCCATATTTACTATTGATCTAATTGTTATTTTCATCAATATTGCTTATTAATTATTAATAATAATTTGTTTGTTTAAATAAATACAATAGAACTTCTCATATCTTGAGATATGACGCATAGCATTTCCATATTTGCAATTGATCGAATTGTCATTTTCAATAATATCGCTTATAAATTATGCATAATAATTTATTATTTAATTAAATAAAAATCAAACTTCTCATATTTAAATGAAAATAATCATACATAACGTTTGCACATATGTAATTGACCCATTTTTTATGCTCAACGATATCATTCATAAATTGTTAATAATAATTAACTTTTAACAAATTCATTTTTGGCATAAACTAAAGTTTATTTTTAGTTATTCCTTTTATCTTGACTTGCTTTCTAACTCACCTTACTCATACAGAAAGGTCAATATTATTTAGTAAATATCCTCCATATTGAACTATTAAAGTTAATGTACTTTGAGGGTTTGCATTGAATGTAAATGCACTTTGGGAATAATTTATAGGATTTGGCGCTTAGCCGTTTTTCAATTTGAAACAATATATCATAACTCTCAAGAATCTAAATCAGGTTTCTATTGTCATATTTCCCACAACCCTTTTTCGCCGTCCGCATTCGTGATAGCTGAAGGGTTAAGTAGCCGGACAGCAGGGCGGAGACTATCTAGTTCTCTATTCGTCTGATCCGTGCGCTTCCCTCTCCCTTTTATAAGACCTCTGCTACGTTTTATACAATTCTTCATCGTTACAGACGTAAGATAATGAATAAATTAATTAAAAAATGCGTCTTTTTCGTAATAAAAATTACAAAGCGGTTGAGAATGCATTGTTTGTAATATCTTTTGATAAGAAGTGAATAAATGATTCACTTTAGAGACTAATATAATGTCTGGGGTCTCCTTGAAGGCCGATAATTGCTTAAAAATCATAAAAAATACGTTTCTTTGCCGTTTCAATGAATAAATGAATTAAAAAATGCAGTTTTTTCGTACTAAAAATTATAAAGCGTTTCAGAATACACTGTTTATAATATCTTGTCATACGAAGTGAATAAATTATTCACTTTGGTAATCAATTGAATGTCTAAGAACTGCTTGATAGTCGAAAATGGCTATAGAAATACTAAAAATTGCGGTTTGTAGCTGTTTTAATGAATAAATTAATTAAAAATGCGGTTTTTTCGTAATAAAAATTATAAAGCGTTTCAGAATACGTTGTTTATAATATCTTTTGATAAGAAGTGAACAAATGATTTATTTTTGAGACCAATTGAATGTCTGAAAACAGCTTAATGGACGAAACAGGTAAAAAATCATAGAAATTGCGGTCTTTAGCTGTAATAATGAATAAACTAATTAAAAAATGAAAGATTAAGAAGTGAATAAATTATTTACTGTGGAGGCTAATCGAATATCTGGGAACTGCTTGAAGGCCAAAAATGGCTAAAGAAATCATAAAGATTGATGTCGTTTGCTGTTTTAATGAACAATTTAATTAAAAAATGCGCTTATTTTTTAATATAAATTACAAAGCGTTTGAGAATGCATGGTTTATAATATCTTTTGATAAGAAGTAAATAAGTTATTCACTTTAGAGACTAATCGAATGTCTGGGGACTGCTTGAAGGCCAAAAATTGCTTAAAATCATAAAAAATATGATTTTTCGGAATTTTTAAGAGAACCCACCAGTAGAAAAAATTTGATTTTTTTTTAAATATAAAATATTATAAGACATTATTTTCAGCAAAAATTAGCCATGCAGTTCTCGATGGCTCGGATTCATAAAGGTTTTAAATATTCAACAATTTTTAAGGTTAGTATTCAGACTTCCTGAATGCTGAAAAAATGTGTATAACTGCATAACGTATGTGCCTGATTTTTTGTAAAAATTGTCACTCTGAAGGTCTGGAGAGAAAAATAATAATGTGATAATAGTGGTTTTACACGATTTGAGGGCGGAGAGTGGGAGGGGGAGGAGGTGAAAAATTACCAATAATTTATTTTTTTAGATAAACATGTGTGTATAGCTAGTTTTCCGATTCAGGAGGGTCATTTTGACTATTTTAACGTGTGGTACCCTTTGACAGTTGTAAGTTCAAATTAATTGAGATCTGATAATCTGTAGCGATTGAAATTATCTGTTGTAGGGACAAGAATCTATATAGAGTACGATTTAAGCTATGATGAAAGGAAACGACAAGCACAAATTCACAAATGGGTAAACGAAACGAGAGAAAAAGGGTGGCAAGTAAAATTCGGAAATGGTAAAGTCTATATTAATAACATGTGAATTAAGTGGGATCAGCACAAGAGCATAGAAAGTAAATCAAGTGAAGCAGGAATAGTGGAAACGGAGTCGGATTTTGTAGTATGTTGAAAGTATGGTGAAAATTGGGATAGCAACACGCAAAAAGGCACAAAGCTAATTTTTTGGAACACTGCAGGAATATTAAATAAAGATAAAGATTTTTGAAGATATATCAGAAGTGCAGACTTTGCTAGCTTATCAGAAACTTGGGTTGAGAAACAAGACAAACAAAGTTTTAAAAACAGATTACCCAGTGAATGTGTGTGGGAAATTATGCCGGCAAAAAGGGAGCACAAAAAAGGGACGGCGAAGGGGAGCTGCATGAATGGAGATGAAGAGGGTGAATATACGTTGATAGGTGATAGAGGTAACTCAGTAATTGATTACGCGATAGTCAATGAAAAGGCATGGGAAAAAGTAGAAGAGTTTCGAATGGAGGAAAGGATAGATTCTGATCATTTACCGATAAGTGTAGTTTTTAAGCAATGCAGGCAGAAAAATAATAGGACGTTGAATGAAAATGAATCTGGTTATATAAGTTAAGTAGTCGAGGTATGGAATGCACAGAGTATAACAGAATTTAAAGAAAAAACAATGGTACTAAACCTAATAGAAAAAGAAGAAGATAAGGTAGAAAATAGATGGAAAGATACTGAAGAAATAGTTAATGAATCAGTAAAAAGAAAGGAAATAAAGGTAAAGGTATGGAAGCTAGGAAGACAATATATAAAATAAAAAATCGGTGAGAATAACAAAGACAATTAAACTAAGTCTAGAAACGAATGGAGAACGCTACGTATGAAAAAAGAAAAAACCTGGAAAGAAGAAGAAGATGCGGAACTCAAGGCATTAAGAAACGAAAATCAAGTTTAGAAATATTGAAACAATTTAAGCCAAAAAGAAAAAAGGTAGAAAATAATATTAAAGAGCTAGAATGGACGGAGCACTTCAGAACACTTTTGGAAGGATCTGAAAGTAAAAAAGTAGAAACAAAATGAAAGATAGAGCAAGAAAAAGAAAACGAAGAAACGAAAAAAAAAAATCGTTGTAAAACAAAAACGAGTCGATGAATCTTAAAATTTCTTTTAAATTCTGAATCCTCGTTATGAAGTGAAAAAATGAGCCGCAGTTGGTAAAAATTGACCGCGCCATTCACGAGATGTAAGTGATCAAGAAAAAGTTTAAAAAAAATACATTACCTTAAATATCTTGAAAATTAAGAGTCCTCATAATCTAGGCAATGAACTCAGCCAAGAGATAGTTGCAATCTATCTTTCTGGAAATTTTTTTAAAAAATAATGCCGTTTTACTCAAGTTATCGTTTGACATAGAAAATTGATTTTTTTTACGAAATGATTTTTTTCTCGGAAGAAGAAAAATAAAATGGCTCAAATTTTACTGAATATTGTACTGTATGTTACTGATCACCACAATTTTTGTCAATGTATTGACATGATATATTTCCGAGATATAACCGTTTAAAATACATGACTATATCGTGTATAACAGAAAAAGGGAAATAGCTTATAAAAAATGTTGGGTCAGAGGAGATAGATAATTTTAAGCTCATCCAAATGCATTTTCACTGAATCGATGATATTATTTCTAAGGTATTAAGAAAATCGAAAAACGAAAACTCAAAAATCAAAAACCCGCTAAAAATAAAAACGCATCGAAAAAAAAAAATATTTTTGAGCCATCCTAAAAAAATACAAAAAAAATTAATCCTGAAACATTAAATTTAAGGGGCTAGACCAGTTTCTCACTTTCGACAAATCGATTTTTTTGCATATTTCGATATTATATTGTCCTAAGAATAATTTTCTAGAGTAATACGGCAGTATCATAAATCGTTCTGAAATGGGAGCATATAAAGCGTGGCTGATCCTCGACGCTCGGAAGCGGGGCGGAGCGCCGAGCAGCTGCGTGCTCATTGTTGTGCTCTAGCATCAATATACCGACTTTAGATTATAAAGATGAGCTAGGTAGTTCCCCGAACAATAAATACAAGCTATAGAATCGGCCGGAACCGTTATAAGAAGACGCAGATAGAAAGACCTTTAAAAACCGGCGCGCGTGAAACAGTCGCTTCAGTTTACTTTGAGCACTGTTATAGAGCACATCTAGCTTTGAAAAGTTGTAAAATGAGTGCAAGTACGTCGTACGGAGTCAAGAGGCACGAAAGAAAATCCGGTGCGCAGATCTACGAGCAAGAAAAGAAAATTCTGTGGAAAGCAGTACACGCAGGAGGAATCGACCGAATATAACAGTACGACTGCCGAAAAATTAGCGCATAACAAAGACGACGAAATTACCGTGAAAAACACTCACGGCTAGAGGATCCTTGAATTTTCCAATCCAGCCGGACCCACTGAGAGCTTGAACTCCGACGCCCAGATTTGAGCTCCCAGAACGGATTTCACATGCAGAGCTATCCATTCGGAGACATTGAGCTGAACTCCCCACTGAGAGCATCTGGCTGTTACGCGTTATGAAACCGACAGTCAGAGCACCGAGTAAGTATACCACAGGCCAACTTCGCAACGCTCTCCCTAGTGTCACCCGATACTCGTGCCTCACCGGCTAATCCCGTCGTACGCGCAGTGTTTGGTACTCTGCATTCTCGACGGCGTGCCCACGCTATGTTCAGCCATCATGGCCGCCGCGACGCACTCTCTACACCGACGACACCGATGGCACTGACGGCGTCTATGCCAACCGCAGCCATCTTGGCCAATGCGTTGCGCTCCTCGGCGCTCAGGCCGACGCGACGACTTAAGAATTTACTCCTCAGCTCGGAGCTCTGGCCGACTCGACGCGCTCTCTTCACCGACGCCAACGACGGCGTCTCCACAATATGCGGTCCACCACCTTGACCGAGGCCTCCTCGGCGCTTAGGCCAACGCAGCGATGCAAACTAGCGTAAACGCCGCCATTATCGCCTCGAACTCAGGTGCTTGCAGGCCTGCCGTCACTCCGCCGGGAAGGCCTGGTCCTCTCTCTCTCTCTCTCTTCCCCTCTCTCTCTCTATCTCTCTCTCTCTCTCTTTCCCTGTCTCTCTTTCTATCTCTCTCTCTCTCTATCTCTTTCTCTCTCTTTCTATCTATATATATATATATATATATATATATATATATCTCTTTCTCCCTCTCTCTCCCTCTCTCTCTCTCTCTCTCTCTCTCTCCGGACCTTGATAATCGTCCTGCTAAATCCAACACGCCGGTGACCCGGGTTCGAATCCTAGTCTTTGCCGATTAATACAAGCACCTATGTAAAAATTACATGTGCTTTGTTGACAAATATACCGCAGACCCCCGTCGTCGATTAGCACCACATGAGAGCACAAACAGGGCGGCGTTGATTAAAAAAAAAAAAAATCGGCAGGTTTAGGATTCAAAATAACTTTTACGTGTCGATGTGGTATCTCGTATATCGCGTCTGACCCTCAAATTGGAGAAGTCTACAAAATTAATTGACGTATAGTACTTGTGTTGCGACTTAGGAATTGGAAGAGAAGGATTAAATCTGCTTTGTGGCCTCATGAATTTGGCAAAAGCATTTTATCCAAATACTTTTGAAGGACGCTTCAAAAATGTTTGGATAGCTGCCGAAGAGATGTATCAGAACTCCGTCAAAATGAATATAATAGTTTCTGGAGATGGTACGTGGAAGAAACAAGGACATACTTTGAAATTTGGCGTGACAACTCTTGCCGGAAAATACAGTAAGAAGATCCTCGATACGTTAGTGAAATCGAATTATTGTAAAGCGTGTGAGACCTGGACAAAAAAAACAAGAAAAAGATCCAGAAGGGTATGAAGAATGGCTCTCAAATCATAATGAATGCCAAGATAATCACGACGGATCAGCTGCAAAAATTGAAGTAAACGGCGTGATCGAAATGTTTGCTCGAATAATATAACGTAAAGTATACGCACTACATCAGTGACGGAGATAGTGCTACGTTTAAACGTGTTTTAGATTTAAACCCATACGATGTGCCAGTTGAAAAACTAGAATGCTATTTGCATATAAAGAAGAGAATAGGAACGCGCTGCCGAAATGAAAAAAAAGAAAGTCAAAGATTTAGGCGGTCGAACCAAAGACACCGTAAAATTAACCGACAAATTAATAAATAAGCTCCAAAAATATTATGGTTTAGCAATACTAAGGCACAAAGATAATGTAAAGGAAATGTATAAGGAGATTTGGACCACATACTTTCACATGGCATCAACAAATAAGAAGTCACAACATCAAAACTGCCCGCCCGGCGCGGATGGCTGGTGCAAGAATCGCCGAGCGGAAGCTGAGGGTTTTGAGACAACGAAGTTTCAGCATGATTATCATCCTTTGGACCCAGCTGTTTTAAAAGTATTACATCCCATTTATACATATTTATCAAGAGCCGAGTTATTGAACAGATGCAAAGGGAATAATACTCAAATTAACAACGAAATCTATAATGGCTTGCTGTGGCATTTTGCTCCAAAACACCTCCACAGCGGTCTAAAAACTATTAAATTTGCCAATTTCTATGCTGTTGGGATATTTAACGACGGTCTAAGGTCAATTCTTAGAATTTTTAGAACTATGGGTGTAATTATTGGCTCAGCTGCATGGGAATATGTCCAGATGCGCGACATGAAGCGTATAGAGCTAGCTGAGAAGAGGCACGATGAACTATAAAGGAATCTCGAACAGCTTGTAGGAAAGCTGAAGCTGAGCAACAATCATTTTATGAGCAAGAGGAAGGCGAATTGTATGGCTCTGAAATAGCAGAATAACTGTAAGTATGGAAAATTTAATTTTATAACGTAAAAATCAGTAGTCAAAACTTTAAACGCGTTTTTCTAAAAACTGCATTTTTAAAAACGGCTGGAGTTCTAGCTCGGAAGCTAATTAACCGATCAGCTTGGAATTTTGAGACAGTGTTCGAGACATATTTTAGCATCGAATGAATAACTATCTTTTTGATATTTTAAGCAATGTAAATTTGCCATGCAAAAAACGTGCGTTTTCGGCGAAATAGAATTTTTGTTTTAAACGCTGCCATTATGCTAACTTTCAATATTTGTATAAGAAATTGGTTTATTCCATGGAGAATCTTATCTAGATTAATAGAAAATTTCGATTTTTTGATTTCAGGCATCCTGACGTGACCTACAGCTGCAGCCGTTTTACAACTGTTTTCTGGGGACCTCCGCGGCGTAGCCTATAGCTCGGCTCCAGATCAATATTTTTACTTGAAAATATGTACACAGTTAGTTGAAGAGGTGTTAAATATATTTACAAAACGTCAAACCATTTCACTGAGTAGTTCTTTTTATAAATTCCAAAGAAACGCTCGATTATAGACCCGAGAAACTGGTGTAGCCCCTTAACCGTCAATTACTCGAGATATGGTGCTGTACATACATACATACACACTCACACACACACACACACATGCACGTACGCACGCACGCATGCACACACACACACACACACACACACACACACACACACACACACACACACACACACAGACACACACACACACAAACAAACAAACACACACACACACACACACACATACACACACACACACATACACTCACACACACACATCCATGCGGACATTTTCTAAAAATAGTGTATTTTGATTCCAAATTTCTAACATGTTTTAAAGAAAACATTTTTTTTGCTATTACAAAGCTTCCTTTAGGAGGATGCAAAAAGGAAATGTAAACGAGGCGAAGAAATATAGGGGGATATCTTTATTACCGACTGTGTACAAAATCTATGCAGAAGTTATTAGAAGTCTGGCAACAGATGTAGAGAAGGAGAAGCTATTACCTAAAGGACAGGCAGGTTTTAGGAGAGGTAGGGCAACCATAGACAACATCTATATTTTGGACAGATGGCGAAGGTAAAGAAGAAAAAAGTATACGCTCCATTTGTGGATTTAAAGACGACTTTTGATACAGTAGATATGGAGGAGTTATGGAATATTATGCTGAAGCTAGGAATTGAGAAATTTATAGTAGATTGGATTGAATTTTTGAAGAGATGAAAATAAGGCTTAGGACGGACAAAGGCTTATAGGAAGAATTCTGGACAACAACAAGAGTTTGAGGCAGGGATGTGCTCTTAGTCATATATTATTCTGTTTGTATATCGCGAGGTTAGAAGAGGAGCTGAGCAAAAGAAAGGTTGAGAGTGAAGATAAGCAAATTTAGAATTTGGTCCCTTGCGCACGCTGACGATAGCGCATTATTAGCAAACAACAGAGAAGCAATGTTAAATATGATGGATAGCTTAAAAACGTTTTTTAAGGATAGAAGTTTAGGGGGGGGGGGTACACCCTGAGATTTTTAAAAAATCGATCTTTTTTGCATAAAATGATCTATTATTATCGTAAGAATGATGTCCAATTGGTTTTATAGCAAAGAAATTTTTTTTTGGGAGGTATGAGCGATTTTCCAAAAGTACCTCAGAGCGCGTCAACTGTCTATGTCGACACGCTGCGGGCGCGCTAGCGCAGCAGGTATAAATATGCTTTAACCATCGTATAATAATGCCAGGTATATTTGGCTAATGGTAAGTAGTATTTTTTGTACTCTATTACCTATAGAGAGCGTTCTAAGGACGCCAAGCTATTTAGAAAACCGTTAGACTTCAGTAAACAACTGCACATGCTCCAGTACAGTTACTCCTCTCCTATCGGAGAAATAGTTTTGGTGTTTTTATACTTAAATTCTGTTTTGTTTGTATTAATTTAGTAGTGAAAACATGGAAGAAGTGCCGAAATTAAAAGAACGTCATAAAGGCAGTCGAGAAATCAACGATCGGAGTAGTCACAAGAAAAGAAAACAGCCTCCGAAAAATCGCTACGATGATACTCGTGAATGTGATATGTCTAATGTAAGTGCATCAGCAAAAAAATTAAAACTAGCCGAGAATGATTCCGATTTCTCTTTCAATGGAGGATTTGCTTATCGCATCATTGAAATTTGTGGCATTTTTGCTTTTCTATCGAAGAATTTATGTTGCAAAAAGTGTCACGGCGACGTTTCGTTTACTGAAATTTCGTGTCGTGGACTCGGTTTCAAAATACAAATGAAATGCTCAAATGGTCGAAATTATCACGACCGGTGTTTCAATCTTTTTATTCAAAAATCCAGACTGGCATAGCAGATGCATGTAACATGGTATCAGATAAATCGATGAGTCGAGCAGCAAAACAAGAGATCGAAGAAATGAAAGAAAGAAAAGAAAAAGGTTTAACAGTATCGGGCGACGGTAGTTGGCAGAAAAAAGGCTTTACATCTTTGTTTGGTTTCGGTTCATTGATTGGATGGTATACTGGTAAAGTAATCGACATTTTATTGAAATCAAAATTTTATTTATCATTCTCACTTTGGGAGAAGAAAAAAGGCACTGAAGAGTATGACAATTAGCTTGAGGAGCACGAAGATGAATGCATCACTCCAACGGCAAAACTGTTATTGATATTGCAACTAGTATTGCAGTTTGCACCTTTAATGATGGTTTCAAAAGTATCATGTACATAATGGAGGCATGGAGACTTGAAATTGGCAAAAATTGTTACAATTACTGCTTCGAAATTGACAGCGAAAGAATCGAGTACGCCGAAAAGAGTATAAGCGATGAAGCCAAAGATGCTCGCAAAAGATAAAAAAATGAACAAAAAAAGTCTGAAGCATCATTTGTTGAAGAGGAAGGCGTACAGTATGGAGCTGGAATATATGATTAGAGGTAAAATATTTTTTTCCTACTTTGATTTAACAAAAAACTTAGTTTCTGAAAAGGCCTAGAGGACGTGTCTGTGATAACAAGAGGGAGACGCGTTTTTATGCGTGCCAGCTTGTTTGTCTGACAAACGACATAGCCTAGAATAAATTGTCGCACATCAGGGCGCATGTTTCGCTAATAATAATCTGCTGCAATTTTACTGTAGGCTTTGTTGATTCCTTTATGTGCTCCCATAGCTGCCTTGTGATATTCTTTGAGCAGTGTTTAGCGATCTTCCACAGGAGGAATCGGCAAATTGTTTCAATATAATACTGCTACAGTAGGCGATCCTTCGAATATTGTGTCGAAAATATCGACAAACGTCGACCATTCTGGCAAAGTAAGAATGGTCATATCTCTTGCTACAACAAAAGGGGCAATATTATTGGTGTGCGTGTCTGTTTTTAATTTGTTTATGCAGTTTGATAGAACTGATTTTATTGGCCTTTCATCTATGTAATTTTTTATGAACAGACATTATATTAATGTATTTGCATCTGGTCGCATAGATATCACCTATTTTGTATTTGGAATTTGTGATATCAGAGGCCTTTATTTATAACCACTCGATCAAAGCTATAAGCATGAGGCTATAAACAAGCAATAAACAATCGATGTTTTCTTTGTAATGAAATGGGTACTAATTCATCAATTTAATTCGCAATAAGGGCGACGAAGATAAGCTGCGTGTGCTCTTGTCCGATTACCAGCAGCCGCTAATTATTGGTGGAATCAAGTTTCCATCCAATCTTCCATCTGCATAACTTCCTTTGATACTTGCATCATCATCTTCTTTTTGGTCGGAGTTTTGCGGTTTGTTTCCTTCAAAATCAACGCTCCCCCCCCCCCCCCCCCATCCCCCAACCTACCTTACAGGTGTATAATGCCGACTGACTAGGTGAACATGTATGTAATTTTGTTGTGTTTGTGATTATGTGGCAGAAATTCAGTCTTTCTGTTTCCAAGTGGTGGTATATTCATATGTTCTGTTGAAACTCCTATGCAAAAATATATGCGCAGTTAACGTTTCCATATTTTGTCTTTGAGGATGATATTTCTCTTACTTCTTCCGTATCTCCTGTAACATAGAATTTTATTATTCTATTGTTTCTATCGTTATGTAATATTGTACTGTACTCAATTTGTTTACTTTAACAAATTTGTTAATATTTATTTGGGCGACAGGTAACAATGTCCTGGTGGTCGCTTCTATTCGAAAAATTTTCCCCTGCGGATTCGGTCGCATCTCGCCCGCTCGCTAGCTGACTGTAACGATCTCCTTCTTAATAATAACAACATTAAAAGAACATCTAATCGATGCTAACTAGCTTTAACAACAACTCTAGCAATAACTACCACTCAACGAATAACAATTATTACGAATCAACTTTAAACTGCTCTCGGTACAAAAGTTAACTTGATGCTACGACGCGCGGACAGTCAATGGCGAGCTTCTTGCTCGCCGGAAATATTCTTGATTTTCTGTCCTTTCTTGTCGCTATCTTCATCCCGCATACTTGTTGATCCTCTTCTTATCTCCCCGTTCATTGGCCTTGATTTCCTTCAAATTTGGAAATCAAGGCTACGTCCACTATTATTTGAGTCGCTATTTGTGATTTATCCGCGCTCCATGTTATATACGCGCACGCAATATGAAATATTAATTACGAGCGATGCTTTAACCCGGCGCGTATATCTATACCGGGCGCTTGGTCTTCGTCGCCGATGAACCATCGCAGTTGGCAGCGGCAGCATGCGCGCGTCAATATTTCTCGTGTGTATAGACAGCTTCACGCGGCTCGCGGTAATGACGTCTACTCGCACTCCCGCCGGCTGTCAAGTTGCTGTGTCTGTCTCGGTCTCTCTCTCTCTCTCTCTCTCTCTCTCTCTCTCGTCGTTGGTCGACAGGGTGCAGCACTATCACCTTAAGTTGACCAGTAACATTGACCTACGAGTTTCGCAACTGCTCAACAGATGCCTCTATCATCAAGCACAGCACATTAAGAGCGAAATTTAAAATTTCTAATAAGAGTGGCTCATCCTTTTCTTAAATATATATTATATTATTTGGTCATCGGCTATCACTGTAACAGCACACCTGTATAAACGTTTACAGTACCTCAGCAGTATTAAATATTAACGCTAAGTCCTCTAGTCATTTAATTATTTTAATGTATTTACGTTCTAACTACACACTGACTTTTTCAATAATTTTCTGACTTGACGTAGATTTACTCTACTTATTTTGAGATCGTATCTGACTAAACACGAACTCTATGACGTTCTCCTACAATATACTTCCTACGTCTTGTTCTAAGTGCAGAAAGATAACTCGTAAAGATGTTTGCCACGAAATGATAGTATCAGAGGGTAATAAGTTTTTATGTCGCCAGTGCAAAAAAAGCAAAATAAATATAAATAATACAAATATAAACAACACTGTCTAAAAAACTCTTGCTTCAGCTAGTCTTAGCATCGCAAATGAATTAGCCAATAATAAAAAATCTAATTATTATTATTATTATATAATCTGAGTTTGGGCTCAGCAGGAGCCCCAGACGCATGGTTTCCCTTGGCGTCCCTCCTTGTCATGTCAGTTACCGCCTTAATGTTACCGCCTCCCAGAAAGAAAAGATTCCGGGGGCAGCACTGGTCCTTATCTCCTCGGCTTTCAGAAAGTAGGCTCCCAGAAATCGGCGCCTACTTTCAGACAGCGCTGGGCAACTGCACAGGAGGTGTTCTGATGACTCTTTCTCCAGGCAGCAGATCGACATTCAGGGCTGTTTTCCAAGCCCTCTTGTGCCTGTGCAACCTCAGATTACCGTGGCCCGTGAGTATTTCCACGATGATCCTGGCTTTGCTTTTACTGAGACCAAGAATGACTCTTGTCCAGTCTTTTGCTGTTGTGGGAGTGATGAATGCCTTAGCTTGCCTGCAACGTTCCTCTTTATCCCATACCTGCTGATGCTCCGCAGTTACCCACCCAATAATTGTGTCTTTTACTAGGCTGCTGCTGATGCCTATAGCTGGTTCTAGGCCGATGAAGCTTTCTTTAGCTCCGGT
This sequence comes from Gastracanthus pulcherrimus, assembly GCA_949152435.1. Lineage (NCBI taxonomy): Eukaryota > Metazoa > Arthropoda > Insecta > Hymenoptera > Pteromalidae > Gastracanthus > Gastracanthus pulcherrimus. The sequence goes on along the minus strand of OX424573.1, from coordinate 85,757,257 downwards.
TTTAGCAAGGTCATCTGCTATCATGTTTCCCTTGATACCGCTGTGCCCTGGGATCTATAATAGCGTGACCTTTGAGGTTCCTGCCAGATCATTGAGGGCTTCATAGCATTTCCATACTAATCTGGATTTAGTTGTATAACTGTTGAGTGCCTGTAGGGCGCTCTTGCTGTCCGAGCAGATATACACCCGTCCCTCTGAGACGGCTTCTGCAGCCATCCCAGCACAGCGTGTTATAGCTACCAACTCGGCTTGGAAGACAGTGGCGTACTGGCCGAGGGGTACGATAGTGCCCTTACCGTTCCGCCTACAGTATATGCCGGTTCCAATACCTGCCATACTCTTGGATCCGTCTGTGTAGTGCAGATTTCTCCCGCTTGGTAGGCTACTTTTACCTGTCACCCAGTCTTTCTTGGATGATAGACTGATTCTGTACTTCTTATCGAAGAGAAAGCGCGTGTTCGTGGTGTCCAGGGTCATCCTCAGGACGTCCCTTCCATCCAGTCCCTTGGGATATCTTATGGATTTCCCAATACTCTCCTCTCCGAGTACTCTTCTGACTCTGTGCAGGGCCTTTGCAGCCTCTGCCTCCAAGGTCAGTCTGAAAGGCTCAATATTCAGGATCACCCCCAGAGCTGCAGTAGGAATTGTCCTAGTCGCTCCGGAGATGGCCCTGAGAATCAAGCTTCTTGTTCTTTCTAGTATGATGTTTGCTGTTGATAGGGCAGTTCTGTTCCACCAGACTATGACCGCATAGGTAAGTAAGTCTTGGCTTAAAGACCGCCTCATACATCCATTTCATTGTTTCCGGTCTCAAACCCCAGTTTCTTCCTACGGCCCTTCTCAGTTGCCACAGGCATGCTGTGAGTTTTCCGGTAGCATACTGTAGGTGCTCTTTCCATGATAGTTTACTATACAGAATTACACCTAGGTATTTTACCTTGTTCTTTAGTGTCAGTTTCTGTCCTCTCAGTACAATATTGCATTGTCTATTCCACTTGTATCTCCTGGTGAAGACTACTACTTCCGTCTTTGCTGGATTGACGGATAGTCCCGTATGTGAGCACCAGGCGTCTACAAGCTTTAAAGCTTTATGCATAATGCCCATAAGGGGGTCCAGGAATGGTCCACGGATGATAACTTTGATGTCATCAGCGTAGCCGATTACTTTGCACTCCATATCGCTGAGCTGATTCAACAACTCGTTTAATACCAAACACCAGATAAGGGGAGATAGGACGCCTCCTTGTGGGCACCCCTTCCCCACCCTTCCTTGTAGCGTTGTATCGCCCTTGGTGGTTTCGAGAAGTCTACTACTCAGCATGTGATCGATCCAGTCGATTAAGCAAGGGGGAACCTTGTACCTTTTCAAGGCTTCTCGATTACCTCCCTTGATGTATGGTTGAAGGCCCCTTCTATGTCAATCAGAGCACTAATGGCATATCCTTTGGCCTCCACCTGTGTTTTGATAAACGAGATCACGCTAAAAAGTGCGGTCTCTGTTGACCTCCCAGCCCTGTAAGCGTATTGGTCCTTATGGAGCTGTTCTTTTTCCAGGACAGTGTCCCATATGTATCTATCTATCAGCCTTTCTACAGTCTTGAGTATGAATGAAGTAAGGCTGATAGGGCGGAAGTCTTTTGGGGAGGTGTATCCGCATTTACCCGGTTTCGGTATGAACACCACTCTTGTGCCCCGCCACTTGGTCGGGACAAACCCAAGTGTAATACTCGCCCGTATTAATCGTGTCAGTGGGCCGATGATAACGTCCTCCGCTCTTTGTAGCAGGGCCGGATATATACCATCGGGTCCCGATGACTTATAAGGACTAAAAAGACCCTACTGCCGACCTGACCCTGGTCGGCGTGACGATCTTATTGGCCAACCGGCGTCGGTTCACCTAAATCGGTGAATGACTTCCTGCAGCCAACCCCGAACTCCGCGGAGTCAGGGTTTACTTCGTTATCCTTGATTCTACTGAATCCCGGGAAGTGCGCCTGGATCAGGAGGGAGAGAGTCTCCTCATCAGTTGAGGCATATCTGCCGTTAGGGAGTTTCAGCGTTCCCAGAATGGCTTCCGGATTCTTGGATAGAATCCTGTCCAGTCTTGCCGCCTCTTTGCCTCCATTGATGTTCTCGCAGAAGGTGGCCTAGCTTCTTTTGCGTGCCTCCCTTACCGCGGATTTGTATTCATCCCTTACCGTTTTATAAGTATTCCACAGCGTAATGCTGTGTGCTTTCCTGGCCGCCTTAAAGAGTCTTTTCGTTTTCTCCTTGAGTGCTTCCAGTTTTTTACTCCACCAGGTAACTTCACCTATGTTTTTGGTCCTTTTAAGGTCGCAGTTCCTCTGGAAGGCCAAAGTAACACCGTTTGTGAAGATTCGAGCTGCCTCTTCTAGAGTTTCCCTGTCCCTTATGTCGACTGGTACTTTCTTTAAAATGGCCTCCAATTCAATATTGTAATCATTCCAAAGCGTGAGCCTAGGGTCGCGAAACCATCTAGGTTGCTCTCGCCCTGGCTTACCCACTTCATAGGTTATCTGAAGGTGGTCAGATAACGATGGCTCATCCCTGACTCGCCAGTTTCTAACCAAGTGCGTGATGTTGTTTGAGCAGAGGGTTATATCAATCACCTCGGCTCTGTTTGCATTGCGAAAAGTAGGAGTGTTACCGACGTTCAGAATGTCTAGGTTTGTGCCAACCAAGTAATTCAGAAGTGTGGTTCCCCACGCATTAATGTCCGTGCTCCCCCATATCGTATGATGGGAGTTAGCATCGCACCCTAAAATCAGTGGAATGTCCTGTTCTGTGCAGAAATCCACTAATCTGCAGACTTCCCTGGGTGGGTTGTCATTGTTATCATACGGGAAGTAGGCTGATGCGAGTATTATGCCTACTCCCTCTAACGTAGTAGAAATCACCGTCAGATCCCCTGTGCTGAGGTCGAGTAGTGGTATAACATTGGTTCCTTTGACCAGTATACAGGTCCTGGGCCTCTTCGACTCTGGATCCCTGCAACAAACAAAGTTCCCTAACCCTTTAATAGCACCGTTCACAACCCAAGGTTCTTGGATTAGCGCGATACCTGTGTGCACTCCAGTCATACTCCTAAGCATTATAGCTGAGGCGTCTTTACTGTGGTGCAAGTTAATCTGAATGATGGGAAGGTTTGATGGTGCCATTTTACGACATCACCGGCTGCTTCTCCTCATTGTTACCTACAGGCCCCTGCGGCCTACGGCGCGACACCTTAAAGGTGGCACCTCCAAGGTCGTACCAGGGCCTGTCTTCCAAGGCGGCCAGCGCCTCCGCCTGTGATTCTGGAACCGACAGGACCAGGATTTGTTTATCCCCTTCCCGCCTGGCTCCTTCCTGTGCTCATTTTAAGGGTCAGATTGAAGCCGTCCAGGATCTTCAGGATCGTCTCTGGCTTCTCAATTGGCATTGGAAACCATGCCACGGCTTTTACCTGGCCCTGGAGGAGCTCAATCCCTCCCACTTTTAGTTTGCGGCCCTCCCACGGTAAGTCCAAAGTGGGTAAGTTTTCAATTAACCACTTATTCGCCTCTGGGTTGCTAGCCACTATGATGAAAGCCCCTTCTTTGCAGAATGAGCTGTCAAATTTAGGCCAATCCTGGGGTGGCGATTCCAAATACCCTTTCCTGACCGCCCCCCGGAACTGTGTGAACATCTCTGGGGTGAGCGGGCTTTCTGGATATTTTTCGTCCACCATCACGATTGTCAACGGGTTGGCCCTCTGAGCATCCGTCAAGAACCCTCCCCCGTCCAACCAACTCCTCCTGGGAGGAGCTGGGTGGGCGGCCGAGGGCTCCCGATCAGTCGCCCCCTTAGGTTTTTTCTTTTGGCGGGAAGCCGATGGCGGTGTGTCCGTGGACTCCGGCCGCCTCTTCGATGTCCCCCCAAAATTACCCGTAGTTGCAGGGCCACCAGAATTGGCGGCCTCAGGTGCCAACTTTTCTCTTCTGATCCTCTTCCTGGCGGCCCCACATAGTCTTTTGTGGGACCGTCCAGAACTGCCCTCTTTAGGATTGATTTGAACCAGGGGGCTCTGGGTCACCAACTCTCCGGCTGTTACAGCCTGAGATGCGGCCTCTGCTCCTCCCTGGTCTATGACTGGCGACGGATTCGAGGAATAATGGGGCAATGTTAATTCAAGTTTCCCCAGCCACATTTTCTATTATTTTTATTTATTTTTTTTTTTTTCATTGTTGTAATTCATTTTTGTTCCCACGAGTGGTGAGGAATGACGGTCCACCCCCGCAGAGCCTCTTTCGGGGGTAAGGCTGCTTACTCGGGGAGGTCGCCAGGTGTCCCCGAGGCTCCGTTTGCGACACCATCCTAACCCCGGTGCCAAGAGAGCCAATACGGGCACGGAAGCTCACACCACCTGGCTTAGGGTGGTGATTGTAAACCCAAAAACGAGCCTCACCAAGCCCGAAATTGGAGGGTTGTTCCTTCGTTCCTCGGGGTCAGCAAAAATCTAATAATGATATACTGATGGAGCCACTCACTGCGTCGACCCCTACTACAAAACTTAGAAACGACCACTGAAGAGAAGAGAACTGATGACATTGCCTTAACCACTCTAAACTGTTCGCGTTACTATAATATGCCATCGACTATGCTGGACCAATTTAATAACCAGTTCGATATTCTTTTAACAAGAATGGACTCTATTCATTCTCTCGTAGAATCTTGATGCTGTCAGTAATACGCTAATGGACGTACCAGTAACTGAGGGGATGACTAGCAAACTGACAGCTCAGGTTTCGTCACTAGAGAGGAAAATTGACGAGCAGTCATCCAAGCTGGAGAATCTGCAGAAAGATCGTGTATTGTTACTACAAGACAACACACTCCTAAAAGAACAAATTAAACAATTGCAATCTAAGATTTATGATATGGTCGATGGCATAAACCGTAATGATAAGCAAAACAATAATAAAAATCAAAATGACAAAGTCATCTTGATTTACGGAGTACACAACTATGAAAGAACATTAAACAAACCCGTCAACTTCTTAGCGATAAATCCTATCATCTATTCGGTGTGGCCGAAATGTGGTTGGAGGAAAAGAACAACGATCTCATTTATACAAGATAGAAATTGAAATAAAAAAGTGGTTGCACTTCACATTCGTGAGAAATACAGGGTCAAAGTATTAGCTGAATCGAAATCTAAAGGACCGGGCAGGCCAAAAAAGTCCGAGTACATTATGTGTGATATATAGCATGGAAAACAGGAGCCTGTATTTGTCGCAGTTGTTTATAGACCCCCGTCTTTCTTAAGTATTCGGATCTTGTCGACGAGCTGAGGGAATTTTGCGATTTATATAGTCACACAATTATGATGAGTGATTTGAATGCGGATATGTTGACAGATAGTGATGAAGTGAAGTGTGTTCGCAAGCTTGCAGCTGAACTATCACTGCATATCGTCCAACGCGGAGCGACCCATCACACCGATACCTCACACACATGGATTGACACCATACTAGTGGAGAGTAACGACACTGTAACGGATCACGACAACTTTGAACCGACATGGCCTAGCAAGCATAACATTCTTGACGAGGCCATCAATGTACAAGCACCGTCCTTATCTGATGATCTATTCACTTATAGAGATTACAAGAACATCAAACCGGAAGCACTACTCTCCCGTTTGGTAGAATATGATTGGGCAATGTTTAATGAACATCACATCGACCTCGACACAGCGTTGGACTACCTTAACGTGAACTTGTTTGATGCAATTAACAACTTAGCAACAATAAAATGTGTTGAGCCACATAAGGGTAGTCCACCCTGAATCTACGCGGTAATTGAACAGCTAAATAAAAAACGTGACGCAACTTACAATCGATACAAAAGGAATGGTGACTCGCGGTTTCATAACGAGTTTCTGGAGTTGCGCAATGAATCCTTAGCTAAGACAGAACAAGCTCGCATCGCATTTTATCAAGGAAGATGCCTAGATAAACAGCAGAGCGATGTTTGAAAAGAATAGCGCAACCTAGGATTCCTTCCCAAAACCACAGGGGAGGGTGCATGGATGTACAGCAGAGGAACTCAATTTTCAACACTTCTCTGGATAAGGGCGTATTCCTGGACCTCTGGAAAAGAGCATAAGTGTTTCCGCTGAACAAGTATACTACACCATCGTCAGCGTCGGATTTTCGTCCGATTGCACTACTGTGTTTTATCTCAAAGGTCTTGGAAAAATTGTGCATGACCAGATAATAACGTATATGACCAAGGCTAAACTGCTCGACCCCATGCAGTTCGGCTACAAACAGAATAATTCGACTCAAACTGCTCAACTCAGACTAAAGGAAGGCGAAAGGGCAGCAATAAATAAATGACTAGTAACTCTACTCTTACTATTAGACTATAGTAACACTTTCGACACTATATCGCCAGCCAAGTTGGTAGCAAAACTGCGAGCTCTGGAGTTGCTAATCTAATCTTGGAGTGCGTCAGGGATCAGTATTGGGACCCTAGCTGTTCTATCTTTACATCAATGACATCAAAGTGCTTTTATATGCTGACGACCTACAGATATATACTCAAATAGAGCCAGAAAACATAGCTGATGGTATGGAGATTCTATCTCGTGCTTCTCGAGCGGTGGCTGATTGGGCCGAGGGTGTTGCCCTCAGCCTGAATAATACCAAGACTACGGCCATTGCTTTCGGCTTGTGTAGGTACATTAATAATCTTGAATCACAAGGGATGCTAGAAATCAGTCTGAGCAACGGCGTCTTCGTCCCCTTCTCTCAAACCGTTACGAACCTGGGTGTTATCCTAGATTCTAAACTCACGTGGAAGCCACACGTGGACATGGTCGCAAAAAAGGTTAATAGGGTACTATATAACTTGAGGTTTTTTAGAAAGTATCCCACCCAAGATCTACGCAAACACTTAACAATGGCTCTTGTTTCTCCACACCTTGACTATTGTTCTGTAGTGTATCTTGATGGGTCGTTAGAACTATGTAGCCGGCTGCAAAGACTACAAAATTCATGTGTGCAATACATTCTAGGTGCAAAGAAGGATGAGCACATTACCCCTTACAGGGCAAAATTATGGTGAACACTGATTGACTCTAGAAACACGGTTTTCATGGCGATCACCACCTACAAAATAATTAACATTACAGAACCTGTTTACCTGAAATCGCTATTAAAAAAAATTAATCTAAGCGCCCTGTATGAGGTGAAGCAAAAGATCTGTCTATTACGCACATGCGCACTGAGATAGGACGAAGATCTTTCTAAGTATAAGGTGCGCAATTGGGGAATTCACTCCCTTTTGCCAGTCGTACTCAACCATTATTAATGGCCTTTAAGGTGGTGATAAAAAAACTTGGATTGAATGTTGTTGGCAGTTAGTCTTATGTACTTAATTATTTTAATTTATTTATTTATTTTAATTTATTCATTCATATTACTTTTTTTTTCTTACTTTTTTTACTTTTTACGTTTCACTAACTGACAGGTACAATATTTAAAAGTATGCAAGTATTTATTAGTATGAGTAGAGTATTAGTATTAGTGAGTAACTGGTTTAATGTAATTTAAATTGTATGACTACTAGATATAATAACATGATCGGGAATTATGTTTACATTTCTGACAACAAATTGCAATACTTTATGTACCTGACTTCGCATACGTGCAATTATATTTTATGTAAATCAACGATGTGATATTTTTTTATTTTTAAGAAACATATGTAAACCATATTTTTGTAATATTTAAAAATAAATATTATATTTATCTATCTATCTATCTATATACATATATATATATATATATATATATATATATATATATATATATATATATATATATCGCGTGGCTCTAAGGCCAGCGCACGCCGCGTCTCGAGGAAGCGTCTACTGCTGCTTGTTTCGTCCGCGTGCATCGGGATAAAGCTGCGGCTCGTTTGTGTGCGTGCGACTATCCCCTTATCTTCGAATTCATGTGAGAGCGAGAGAGAGAGATAGATAGATAGATAGATATACGATTTATTTGTTAATTTTGGCAAAAATACATTACATAAAAATTGTTATTTTGTCATTACATTAAGTATTTGATCACTATCACAGTTCGTCAGTGTATTAATATAAAAATTGTTGCACAAATTTGTCATTATCTAATATCACAGTTTGTTTATATCACAGTTCCATAACAATTTCTGAAGTCTACTCATTCTTGCATACACGTACATCCATCACGTCACAATTTAAAAACAATTACAATTCAGCCGATACATACACTCATCACACACGCAGATATATTTACTCTTTATTAAAATGTACTCTTTATATTTTGTACATTACAACATTTTTCACGACTAAGAATACAGAACACGGGAGAACGGATAAATTAAAAAATAAAAAATAAATAAATAAAAAGATACAATTAATAAATAAATAATTTAGTAAATAAATAAATAAATAAATAAATAAATAAATAAATAAATAAATAAATAAATAAATAAATAAATAAATAAATAAATAAATAAATAAATAAATAAATAAATAAATAAATAAATAAATAAATAAATAAATAGATAAATAAATAAATAAATAAATAAATAAATAAATAATTAAATAAATAATTAAGTAAATAAATAAATAAATAAATAAATAAATAAATAAATAAATAAATAAATAAATAAATAAATAGATAAATAAATAGATAAATAAATAAATAAATAAATAAATAATTAAATAAATAAATAAATAAATAAATAAATAATTAAATAAATAAATAAATAAATAATTAAATAAATAAATAAATAAACAAATAAATAAGTCAATAAATAAATAAATAACTACCCATGTATGTGAATTCTCCGTCATCATGAAAAAATGTCAACTTACTCACCGTGCAGTTGTCTGAGGTGCCTGCCTAACGCCGTTTTAAATTTACATAAGGACGGCAGATACCTCACACTGCAGGGGAGGGTGTTCCAGAATCGCGAACCTTGGGCTCTAAACGAATAGAGACCCTTATCAGTCCGCGAACCCGGAACCGAGAGCTCTTTCTCACCGCTCCTACTGGAATTCCTAGCTGTGTTTTTACCAAAGAGAGCCGCAAGGTACGGAGGTTGTCCCATATTTATTGCCCTATACAATAATAACCCCGCAAAGTACGCTCTTCTTTCCTTTACTGTAGCCAGCCAAGATGTCCTGTGAGGAGTGATGTGCTCATCCCTTCTAACACCACATATGTATCTCACACATGAATTTTGAAGTCGTTGCAACTTCGTCTCGAGCTCATCAGACACATCAAGGTGAACCACGGAACAATAATCTAAATGTGGCACTACCAGCGCGCATGCAAGCTGCTTTCTCAACGCCTGAGTTGTGCATGAACTAAAAAATCGTAGGCTATAAAGAGCACGATTTACCTTTTTTCCAACTGCATCAAACTGCAGTTTCCACGTGAGTTTAGAGTCCATGACAACACCAAGGTTTGTGACCGAGTCAGAGAAAGGCACATGTACACCTTCCTGAAACTCAATGCCGGGCAAACCAAGATCCTGCAACCGATTGATGTTGTGCTCAGAGCCGAAAATGATCGCCTTTGTTTTGCCGACATTGAGTCGCAGTCCGGATGCTTCGGCCCACTCCGACACTGCCCGCGCAACAGCCGACATGCATCTGATACCCACATAAAGATCTCGCCATGTCACTTGAGTGTAAGTTTGCAAGTCGTCCGCGTATAGCAAGTGTTTAACATCACCACCAGTCAGTACGTCTTGTAAGTCATTGATATAAAGACTGAATAGCAAGGGCCCCAGGACTGAACCCTGTGGCACACCTAGATTGGTGGTTAGCCAATCAGATTCCCCGTTGTTGTCAGTTATGACTTTTTGCCTGCGACCAAAGATGTATGATTTGATCCACAGAAGAACACTCCTGGAAAAACCCATGCGTATCAGCTTACGAAGTAATTTAGATGGTGATATAGTGTCAAACGCCTTACTAAAGTCGAACAGTAGCAGTATAGTCATTAGTTTCTTATTGTCGTTTATCCCAGTTCGTATGTCCTCGGTTAGTTTTAGTAGAGCTGTCTGGGTACTGTGATGCTGTCTGAAACCGGTTTGCAGAGGATCCAAGATATTTTTGGATCTTAAGAAATCGGTAATCTGGTTGTGTACTATCTTCTCCAGCACCTTGGAGAGAAAGCTCAATAGTGCTATTGGGCGAAAATATGATAAAATAGATGGCACTGAAACCTTTTTTAGAGGCACCAAGTGAGCCCCCCTCCAAGCCCCTGGGAAGACACCACCAGACAAAGAGGAGTTGAAGACCCTCGCTATATGATGACTTATATACGGGAGAGCCTTAGCTACAACGCTTTGGGGAATACCGTCCTCACCCCTAGCCTGCGACGAGAAATGAGCAACAGCCAGGACTACGTCCGTCACTGTAACGTCTTTGAAAACAAAGCCGTCGTCACTGGCCGAGTCCAAGATGCTACCCAAATCAACGTCACCTTCACTCTGGGAGACCGATACTCCCGCAAAGTGCGAGTTCAGCTCACCCGGCGAGAAGCCATGCAACCCCCCTCCCCGTGCCCTTGGCAGGAGCCCCAAGCCCTTTAGTTCTTTCCAAATATCCTTCTTATTTTCTAGGGCTTCAAAAATCTTATTCTGCATGTAAGTCTCCCGCGCGATTTTCATGCGTTGTTCTGCTTCGACCGCGAGAGACCGGTACTCCTGCCAAAGATTACCGTTTTTTGTGCGCTGTAGTCGTCTGCGTACGGTGTCACGTTTTTTTATTATGTGAGCCAGATCTGCGTCAATCCATGGAGGATTAGCTTTATTTTTTGGTGTAAATTGCTTCAGTGGAGCAAGTTCATCTATTGCCCCCATGAGATTGGCGCTGAGCTGTCCCAATAAATCGTCCATGTCGTTGTTATCCAAGCAATCAAACGCCGCCCAGTCACATTTACTCAGGTAAGATAGAAGATCTTCCTGTTCTATTGTTTTAAAATCTCTGTAACTAAAAGTATCGGTGATGGGGCTATTGTTTAATTTAAAATCTATTTCAACATCTATAATTGTGTGATTGCTGGCAAAGGGCGCCGCCTGATTGCTGGCATTCAGCACCACATCGTTGTCATCTGTCATAACGACATCAATCCATGTGTGAGACCCCTCGAGGTGATGAGTCGCACCATGCTCTATTATTTTTAGATTTAAATCGTTGGCTAATCGCCTAACGAATCTTGCATCAGCCGACGTCTTCAACAGGTTCGCATTCAGATCACCCATCAAGATTTTATGGCTATAGTCCTGCGTGTATGTAGCTAGCTTATCAATTAGGTCTGAATTTTGCAGGAATGGTACATGCGGTGGCCTATAAATCAGAGCAACGAATACGGGGGGAAGGTCGCCCTGTTGCACACTACACATAATATATTCAGAAATGTTCGGCGTACCATCCTGGGTGGTACGTGAGCGGCTTAGTATGGTTGCCTTAAAACTATTGTGTACATACAGGACTAACCCACCCCCAAATTTATTCCTATCTAATCTTAAAATTGAATAGACCTTGATCTGAATGCGATTGTCGTCAATGTTTTGAGCAAGGTGCGTCTCAGCAATTCCAAAAAGGTGGTAGGAGGGACCAGATAGAAGGTGTTGACGGAGTGTACCAATATGACAATCTAGAGAGGTCACATTGATAAATCCTGCTCTCAGTCCCCTACAGTGCACCCCCCCCCCCCCCCCAGCAGTGTCCAACGATAGTCATTCATTTGCGACAGCCTCCGTTTGATTATTTGTTTGAATGTCCAACTTATCTATTTCATTTATATTTGCTTTTCCTGTTTTTTTATGTGAATCTAATGCAATTTGTGGAGTTTCATACGAGGCTAAAATTACTTGGAGGTCTGCCGCTGTTAAAAATTCGTGGGAAACATCGCCATCCCGCACCTTGACCAGGAAACAGCCCCCCCTGTGCCAGATATATTTAAATTTGAGCCTCATCGCAAGGGCTTTAAGGCTTCTAAAATTATTAAATGTTTCCCTTGGTAGATGTTCATTTATAAAAATTTTACTATTGAATATTGCATCACTAGTCTCCTGGTCAAGTGCCGAGATGTCGACATCTTTAGTGTGAAAGCCTGTTATAAACTTTTTTTGTCGCATGATTTTATCTCCTAATTCACTGCTGGAGAGGGTAACAACCCACGGTGATCGTCTGCGCTCGCTAGTTACCTCGGTTGATGTCACCGACTCATCTGACCGAAGCAGGCGGGTATTTACTATATCCGTTTTCTGTATCGATGGGAGGACACGACGCAGTATAGCATGAACTACATCAACACGCTTAGTGCTGTTACCGTCAAAAATATTTGAAATTATTAAGTCATTATTGCATATTGTATTATTATTATTTTTTATTGTCCTCCCACCTACCATTTTGACCCGCGTGCTTCGTGCAGATGACGTCGACGCCGTATCTTGCAGTGTATCGTTGCTTTCGTTATTCAAATTATTATCAATGTTATATATATTATTATTATTTACATTATTACTAAATACACTATTTATCTTATCATTAATATTTGTATTTCTAATACTGTGCGGCGAAAAAGTTGTATTTGCCTTACTGGTAGGCAGGCCAATTTGATAATTTTCAATTTTACTTAAAAATTCTTGTTGTTTATGTTGAATAATTTTCAAAGTTTTCTCTATATTATTATTATTATTATTATTTATTGCAGTTTCATGATTGTTATTGCTTGTGGTCTCGTGTGCAATAATTTTTCTTATGGCCTTTAATATGTCGGAATTGTCACTTTCAATTTTATTAACTTTATCAATTATGATTTTAAGGTCATTATCATATTTCTTTGTCTCACTATTATTTTTGACTAGATTTTTCACTTCAAAATTAGACTGCTCAATGTTATTGACTCTTTCTATGATTGCATTGTAATTAACTTCGATCTTATTCAACATATTATTTGTTATATTTTGACATGTTTCGTGTAGCTGTTTGTTTTGAATTTTTAAATCATTAATTTCATGACAAAGCACTTGCTTTTCATTTAACATCTCCTCCAGCTGGGAGTGTTGTTTTAACATCTTATCCTCTATTTTCTGCATTTTGGACCCAATTGTCAGTGCTAGAGTATGTATTGCTGGTAACGAGTCTAGCCTTTTAACAATTGCATCCAATCTGTTTTCAAGAGAGGACGAATGTCTAGTAAGTGCATTGTCTATGTTTCTAGATGTCGAATTGGCGTACTCTACCAAGCAGGAGACTGTCGTCCCTTTTTTAAAGGTAGTAGAGTCTAACATACGTATTACCGACGCATTAACATCATTTACGCTGCTGAAATTACTTGTTTGTACTGTTGATTTACATCTGGAAGCTAGTTCTTCTTTGTCCGTGGTAGATGTTGAAGGCGTCGAAACTGCCCCAGGGAGAACGATGTCGTCTTTAGCTGGCGTCGAGGTGTGTGAAAAAACACTGTCCGTATACGAAGAGTGAAGATTCAGCGCCTTCATGCCTGCAACCCGCTGTACAGCAGGCAGCGCAGGTACGAGACTCCCATGGTGTTGGCCCGCGCTGGAGCTGAGCTGATCGGTAGTACTGCCTCTTAGGCTTGCGTCAGCGTTAGAGAGAGACAGAGGCAAGCGCGGTGTAGTGGGAGCAGAGAGTACACTGGTCTGCGGCTGCCGCATCAGCGTCGTTTGCGATGATAAAGGTGTTAAAGGTGTGCCGGCAGCGAGCAGCGGCGAGGAACTTCTCGGCGTGGTGGGGGCAGCCTTCCCACTAGGCAGCGAGCGTTGCGGCTTTGAATGTATGCTCGCACGCACTGTACCAGAAGACACACTTGCTGTTAGGCGTGACGTCACGTTATGTCCAGCCGCTGCTTTACTACTGCGAGATGTATTGGCAACACCTTTTGTGCATGTTTTGCACATGTATTACTTTACTGCTGCATTAGTTTGCAGGATCATGCATCTAACATGACCTGCCTTATTACATTTAATGCAGCAGTACTTATAGGTCTTGCCCTTACTAGGAGGCAGACCACATTCAGCACAGCTTTTAATGCTGGCCTCCATACCGTGACACACACACGCACACTCTCACGCCTCGATGATATAATCCGCACGTACCTGTCGATGTTGAGACTCGGGCATGCGCAGACTTTAGCGCTCGAGGTGAGGCAGCAGGATTATAATATAACTAACCTCAAACCTGAGGCACCAGTGCAAAAAAGAAATTGCTGTATAAATACAGCACACCTGATGAAAAATAACTGTGGTGGAGGAGTCTTGCACTGTGGCCCTACTTGAGGGTCACACTATAGCATACCCGAAGGTACGGCGGCGGCGTAAAGAAACTTTGAAAGAGAGCGATACAGATGCGTGTGTGCACGTATAGAGAGCACAGACTCTACTCAGAGAGAGAGAGAGAGAGAGAGAGAGGGTGCGCAGTCGAGTGTGCCGAGGAGAGCAATCCTGAGAGCAATCCAGAGAGAGAGAGAGAGAGAGAGAGAGTCGCTGTGCGTGTGTCATGCGACGGAAGTGTGTGCCGTGCTCGCTAGCTAATGTGCGAACATGTGCGTTCGTAGCAACTCCAGCCCGAGCATCTGTGTGCCTCTGCGGGAGACGTAAGTTTCGGGTCGCGGGATCTTCTTCGTAGTGGTCATCGTCGTCGTGGAGGCTTAATTCATTAATAGCGCAAAATTATAGGCCGGTTATAAAAACAACAACAAAAAAGTATACAACTTATTGGTCGCTAATTGGAGTCTTAGGTACAGCTCAGGGTCGCCGTTTCTTTGGGGTCTTTAAATGGGTCGTAATTCTTCTCTCTTCCGATATACGAAGCTCTGCCGGTGGCCCTCTCCTGTAGGTAGACCTCCATAGCCCCTCTTCAAGAAGGGCCGCCCGCTCTTGTGGTGGTAGATTCGACAAGCTGTCAGATAGCCGTTGTATCCTATTCAACACACTCTCTCCTGAGGCTTGTTGCCGGGAAGCAGTGGTTGGCGGTGGCTGTGACGGTGGTGGAGCTTGGCGGAGAGGTTCTGGGAGAGTCTTCGATGAGGGACAGTTTCTTGTTTACCCAGGGCGACGCGCCTCTGGAGTCGATATGACCACCTGGGATGAAGGCGGCCTTTTGTTCGCCGGCCCTGGTGCAATCCTCCCCGGCGGCGGGGGTGCTGGCGGCCGCCGGCGACAGAGAGAGGCCGGTCCCATTGGAGGAGACTCCGACCTTATATCTGTCACTATATCTGCCACGGGGGATTCGTAGTCGTCAAGTTGGTATTAGCGGCGAAGTCTATCAACGTTGGAGAGACGCGTGAGACGCCGAAACGGTGGGGGGAAGGGGGCTTTCCGAAGCCCCGCCCCAGCCTCTAGCCCGGAGGTCCCTTCTTCTCCCAGGTCTCAGGCCATGGACTCGTTGATTGGGTTTCGAATGGTGGGATCGGGTTCCGGGGCGGCAACTGTGGTTCTGGGTCCTTGTGCAACGTCTCCTGTCCGTCCAGGGTATGTCGGGTGCCAAGGTTCTCCCCTGCTCTTCACTGATGTTCCTCCAGCCTCAGCAGCTCTTCGTTCTCTTGGGTTAGGTGGCGTGAGAATGACTCAGTAGCCCTGGCTGTCAAAAGCCTAGCCCTTTGATCCATTTACCGAGGAGGAGCAGATGTCACGGTGGCTCACTGCTGATGGCCCGCGGTGAAACTCTGGCGAATTCGCTCCCTAATGGCTTGCGCATAAACACAAGCAAGTTTTTCGTCGTAGATCTAAAGAATGCCTCAGCGGCTACTGTAACACCTTTACGTAAAAAGTTCGAACATTAACAAGGGTGAAATGCTAAAACAGAAGCTAGTTTTTTAACCGACTTCGAAAAAAGAGAAGATTCTCAATTCAACCTGTATATTTTTTTTCTATGTTTGATCGCGCATTACTCCGAAACTACTGGACCAATGTAAATGAACTTTATTTTTAATTAAATGGGATGCTCCCATAGTGGTCCCATTTCAATTTTGAACGAAATAGTCCAGTACCTGACCAGTAATTTAGTTCTTTGTTAAATATTTTTGCCGAACATTTCGGCCGTTGCCGAGTCTGCCCGTCGATTATTAGCAAACTACTTTATTTTTATTAGAAAACCAGTGCGTCGAGGAAACTCCGCCCGAAGCCGAATGCTCGTGGATTCGGTGTATACGTGGGAAAAGCCTACACAGCTACATAGGTGTAAAGCTACAGCGGCGAGTCGCCGCGGGCCGCCTCAAAGGTAAAAGCTGCGATAAGCGGCGCACATGCGTTGCGGGTGGCACACGCCTATAGGATGCAAGCTCGGTTAATAATTTAATTGTTATTAATGATGGAACACCCTGTTATACGTGGCGTCTCATGCACCTTTCGCGTCTTCTCGTGCACGAATTATACGCGACTCGTTACAGTGTTTACGCGTACCGTGCTAAAAAGTGGCTCAGCGGCTGCTATAACAGGTTTTTCGTCAAAAGCTCGTACATTAATCTGCACTTTCATATTTCGAAAAATGCTCATACGCATTTCTAAGGGCTGCGCGCAAAAACACAAGCAATTTTTTTGTCGTAGAGCTCAACAATGGTTTAGCGGCTGTTGCAAGAGCTTTACATTGAAAGTTCGTAGATTCCATTTGCACTTTAATGTTGGAATTTTTTCGTCTTTCTTGACATCTAAAATTATAGACTTTTTCTGTACTTTACATTCTTGTACATAAAAAATATTGTGCACCTTTAGGAACCATCTGATTGTTATATCATGGATGAATGCTTTTAGTAATAAATTCTCATGTTAAATTCCCATAACATAAATTGATATACAACAAGTAACATGAAGCTGCAGAGACGTGTCTCATCATTTAATTTTCGTCATTTTTCAAACCACTTATCGAACGATTTTTGTGAAATGCAGCATGTACATATCACAAGAAAATTGGATTAAGAGAACAAGTTTTTATAGTCATCGTCAAAGACAAGCGTGTCAAAATATGATTTAAAGAAAAAACAATGCACTTTTAGGTTATAGGGAAAATTATAAAAGATAATATCTATAAATATTCACACTTTATATGAATATAATATATGTCTAAATTTTGTAAAATATGAAAGAATTATTTTAATAAGATATTTTATGAGGTTTAGAGATAAATGTATTGCCTCGTCTTCACTGGTACTTTAAAAGAGTCTCGTTTTAACTTTTAATGTTAAATAACATAACAATGATAATTTCTAATAAATTTTCAAGAGTTTTGTTAGTGTAGAGAATCGTTTCTTCTATTGTTTCATACTAAAGAAGTTTTGCTTTTCTAAACAATATATAAATCATATTTTATTAAAGATTACAGCGAGACTATTAAACAGCAATTGATGACGAAGCATGTGGCTTTTTTGATTGATAATATTTCGAGAGATTCAAAAGAAATTTTAGCATAAATGCGTAATACGTCAAATACGCCACTAAAGCATTGCATAAGGTACCTCGTAAACTGTCGAAGTTAGTATTACATTTATTATGGGATAATATAGTTGTAAACATGAAATAATTTAGTACAAGCGCGGAGCATAGACCAAAACCTGTGTTCAGCCCTTTCCCTTTGCCAAATATTTATATTACATATATCATACAAAAATTGTTAATTACATGTACCATAGAGCGTGATGTCATGGACCGCTTTTCTAAAATAACTGTTCTCGGCTCTATACGGCATCTGAAGTATTAGATCAGCACATGTGACCATGAATAATATAGATACATGATGAATGTCATAAATAAAACATTTACATAAAGAATTGATTGGTTGAAATTGAGATTATTGTTATTAATATAAGTATTGAAATTAAAATTGTAACAATTTGTACTTTATCTAGCGTTCTATATATTTTTTAAGTTTAAAAAAACTATTCGAAGCTCTGCGGGCGCTGCAAACATTTTCTGTAAATACTTCAAGCTGCCTTGATGATACGCGTCCGAAGATGTTCGTAAAAATTATTTAAGCTTCCCCTGGGTCTGTGTACGAAAACATAAGCTATTTTTCCGACAATGAAATTAAAAATCGCTCGTCGGGCTTTGGGAAAGTTTCCTGTGAAAATTTCGTGTAGCTGCCTTGACGATTCGTGTCTCGAGCACTCTGGAATAATTACATTTGCTAGGCTCAGGTCCGTATGCGAAAACACTACACAAAAAGGTTACACAAAAAGTTGATTGTAATCTCTTCAAGCGTTGGTGCGCGAAACGTTTTTAAACAACAACAGCGGTTACGTGTTGTTGCTCCAAAATTTATTGGTGCGGATTGTAGGAACAACGGAGTTCTCGTATATGGAGAGAACACAGCACAGCACATCAAGGCACATTGTGCAATTGAGAACAAACAGAGTGCTGCAGCATCTACAAGGAGATAAGCAGAAAATCAACTCCTGGACCAGGCGATCCGCAGGAAGGAGGGCAACATCATCATCATCGTCATCGCAGTGGGCGAGTCCATTGGGCGGTGAAAGGGGAAGAGGTATTGCAAATTCCCAGCCCACGGCGGACGAGTCTATGTTGGACAAGAGGGGTGGTAGAAAATTTGGGCCTCCCAGCGACCGTCGCAACCAAGCTGAGGTATAGTACCAAGGGCTAGCCGTCAGGCGGAGTCAGCGAGACGTTAGGTGTCTCATGATGATACCTATGGCAGCATCGCAGAGAAGCAGCGTCGGCGATGGCTACATAACCTGAAACAGCACACCGAGCCTCGCATTGGAAGGAGCAGCGAGTCAGAGGCCACAGCAGAAGCGCACGAGTCCACGACAGCCGAGCGAGGTGGCAGCTATAGGCGGCCAGGCATTCACAGCTGGGACGGGGCAGTTGCGGCAGCAGCGACGTGCGTCAAGCAGAAGGGAACACTGGCAGGCAATTTCAGCGTTAACATAATAAGGTTGATTCGTTCCATATACATATTTGCTTCTCTGATCTGCTTATTGATTATAAGGATTTATATTTCTGATCTGCTTGCTGATTATAATGCTTTATATTTCTGGTCTGCTTGTTGATTATAATGCTGTTTATGTTGACATCTTTATACTGTCTTTTTTATAATCGTATCATTTTCATTTTTCTTTTTTTCTTTTTTTTACAATAAAGAAAATATAATCTGTGGCTTATTCTATACCTTACCCTCTCCGTACACTTTGCTTATAGGCTGTATTCTGTAGCATAATATACGATACTTTGATTTGATTAATCTTGATGCTTATGTATATTGAATATATTTATGTACAATCAAATGCGAAGCAGCTCATCCGGTTCTACAAGCCCATGCAGTTCTAGGCGTTGAGTACGAGGGGTAATTGTGGTTATCTATGGGGTCCCTGTGTCGCAGCTTGGCAAACTTGGAGCTGCGAGAGTCTATACAGTCCACGTAGTCGTTCAACATAGGCATGGTACAAAACATGGAGTTATTGCACATTCCATATGATGATTGGGATGTATTGAAGCGTGTCACACCTTATTAATATCGCAACATTAGGCTTGATGCTGCGCTGTGGTTTAATCACTTTATGTTTGTTGGCAGGTTTGCATAGTATATAGCTGCAAAACATGTCTATTATAATTTAGCTGGGTCTTGTTTCGCTGCCTTGGGCACATTGAAAGAGATTTAAAAAGCCTTATGTCGCTGAAGCTGGATAGTGGTGCTGAATATCATCGCTGTTTCAGGGAGATGGTGTAGTTGCTGACATTTCCAATTTTTAGGCAGGTTTTTGACGTCTATGATTGAGGTGTATACTTACACAGAGGCCTCGAGTATCGGATATTGCTGAGGACGAGAAGCTGAAGTCGTTTTATGCATATCCTACATCGTTGTAATATGTAGATCAGCTAGTGGCTGAGTATCGTCTTCTCGGTTAGGGAATAGAGGAGATCCTGCTGAGGTTGAGGTGCAACCATCAGGGTGGACAACCAGGACGCAGGCTGGCGCTGCTACTCATAGGTGTTTATACAGCCATTCAACATTCCTTTAAGCAGAGTTGTATTTTTTTTAACAAAATACTGGTAAATTTGTCAAAGGATTCGTATCGTACTCTACAGATATAGGCTTGTACGAACAAACTTATGGCCTTTCTGGGTTTGATTGGGCTTCATTGGTGTTAACAACTGTTATGTGGAATTCTCTTTGATCAAATTAGTATTTTGAATTTGATACAATTTTACTTCACTTCTAAGGCAAGCAGGCAATCCGAACCTACAATTGTTCACAGGTGGGTTGTGTTGGTGCTGTATTGTTGTTTTTGATTGGGCTTTGATTAGAATTTATAGTTTTGATTTTCTTCAAGCATCATGGCTACCATTGATAAGCAGATGAGATTTTTTCACAGAATATCCATGATATACGAGAATTTTAAGAAATTAGGTACGGATTTCATGACGGAAGGGGCTTGTACGACTCGCATTGAATTATTGCAAAGTTTATGAGATATATTTGATGATAATCATGAACTTCTTCTGGATGATGATGAAGTAGATGCCGAAGAGGACTATTTTAAAACCAAAGTCTACGATAAGACAGAGGAATACTATGCACTTAACCTAGGTTTCTTGAGAGATTATGCGCTCCGGCTAAAAGCAGCTGATGCAGCTGCGTTCCTACAGCCTATAGAGACCCCAGCAAATGCTCCCAATCGAAACCCTGCCAAGCTTCCTCCTATCGAACTGCCTACTTTCTCTGTTTACTGAGATGATTGTCAAGGTCGTAACTATTCTACCAGTGTATAAAATGTACTATTTGCGTTCTTGTTTGAAAGGCGATTCTGTTGAGGTAGTAGAGGAGACTCCAGTGGGAGGAGATAATTTTGTTCATGCTTGGAAGGGGGTGAAAGACCATTATAATAATTCGAGGTTGTTAATAATTAATTATTGTCAAAATTGTTGACATTGAAAGCAATGTCCGATGACACTGCCCATGAAGTTTGTAGGATTCAGACAGGGACGAAGCATATTTTGCAAGCTTTGAAAGCTCTAGGTAGTCCAGTACAGCACTGGGATCATTTTACCGTATTTTTGACGGTTGGGAGGTTATCTCCGCACATTCAAAGGAAGTGGGAGGAATCGGTAGCTAGGTCTGTAAATCCGCAACAGCCGCCTGAATTTGACATGTTGGATAGCTTTTTGGATACAGAAAGGTTAACATTGATTCAGTTAGAGAGTGCCAAAGAAGGATCTTGTTTTGGAGAAGCATCAAAAGGCAAAGATTCGCGTTCGGATTTCTCTAAACAGAAAAACAGTTTTTCCAAAGATTCCCGTTTTTATTTCTCTAAGGAAAAAAATGCCCATACCAAAAGTAGATACATCAAATCGATACATTTGACTCAAGAGAGTAAGGCTAAAAGTCCTTCGTATCCTTTGTGCAAAGGAGCACATTATATCCTTGCTTGTGGAATATTTCAACCAAAAACCCTTTTTGAGAGGAAGCAGCTGGCCATGAGGAAGCATTTATGCTTCAATTGTCTCTCAGATCATATGGCTCAAGATTGTAAGTCATCGAAACGTTGTCAGCATTGCTCGGTGAAGCATCATACTATGCTTCACTTTTCTAATAGCGCTTCAAAGGCAAGTCCAGATGATAAACCACAAGCGGCTTCTGTAGCTGGGTCAACACAAACTAAGACTAATCATTTGTCAATAGTAGCTGCAGCAGCATCGATTAATTATAGTGTCGAATTCATAGAGTTAGAAGAGATTTTGTTAGTTACGGCACGTTATCCGGTCAAGCTGAAAATGGGAGCGAATGCCAGGCTCGAGCATTGATATTGGGGACAATAAGATTGTGCATTGCAAAAGTAACGTCTATTTCACGATAAAGCCTCATTTTGTCTCAACATTCACTTGTAGCGTCACCGCTTAGGTTTTGAAGCATATTTCTGCCTATGATCCATTTTCAGGTAGTTCGACTAAATGGAATCATCTGCAAGGACTGACGCTGGCCGATCCTCAATTTGATCAATCGGGACGCATTGAATTACTGCTGAGTTCCAAGGTTCATGCTCGCATCATCGAAGAAGGCTTGCGAAAGAAGGATGATGATGAGGCACCGATTGCCATGAACACTCTGCTAGGCTGCATCACTTCTGGTCCGACGCCATTGAGCGGGGTCACTGATTTTGCCTTGCAGCACACGTATCCACGGCCGACAGCGGATGAGAAGCTGCGCGAAGAAAACTATCAAGCAACGGTGTCGCGTAATATTGATAGTCGCTATGTGGTAATATTACCCTTAAAAATTAATACTCCGACCGAATGGGGAGGTTCGTACAGTCAAGTGGCCTGTATGATGTATAATCTGGAAAAAAGGTTTGAGAAAAATCCGGATTTCCATAAAGCCTACGTGGAGTCGTGGCGGGAATATGAGGAAGCCAGTTACATGCGTCGCGTATCAGCTGATGAGATTGATTTAGAAAAGTATTTCTTCTACGACGACGAAGCTGCGCACGGTGTTTAACGCTTCGGCTAAAACTAAAACTGGATTCTCACTGAATGATTTTCTCCTCGTAGGACCCAATCCGTTGCCAGACATGTTTGATCTGGTTACGCGCTGGAGGCGCTATACGTACGTTTTCGCAACAGATATTGCTCGCATATATCTTTGGATCCGGGTAGATGAGCAGGACCAGCACCTGCAGACCATCGTTTGAAGGGAGGATGTAAAGAGGGAGTTAGTCACTTTTCTACTCACCATGGTAATATTTGGTCTTGGTTCATCGTCATATCTAGCGAGTCGAACGCTTCAGCAGCTAGCTCAGGACAAAGAAAAAGCGTTTCCCTTAGCTGGAGAGATCATCAGAGATGAGGTATACATGGATGATGTTGTGTCCGGTGATTTTACTTTGCATAGGGCTAGGTCCAAGCAGGAGCAGATTATTAATTTGCTGCACGCAGGTGGGTTTAATCTGCGAAAGTGGATATCCAGCAGCTCTTCATTGATCGACTGGCTGCCTGTGGATATCAGGGCTTCAAAAGCTAACCTTAAAGCCGGGCTCGGTTTTTCGGTTTTAGGAATTGCCTGGAATCCTGAACGAGATTGTTTCTATTACAATATCATTCTCGAGTCGCTAAGCGGCGTAGACACCAGAAGGACGGTTCTCTCAGAAGTTGCAAAGCTTTTCGATCCTTTAGGTTGGATTTCTCCTATTATTGTCTCTTTGAAATTTTCATGCTGTCACTATAGGCGTTGACCAAAGAGTGGGATAGAACGTTACCGAACGAGAAAGCCGAGTACTGGAGGAGCATATATAGTTCGCTGTCGTTAATTCAGTCGATTAGTATTACACGTTGGACAGGAATACAGCCATCAGTTCGTGCTTATGAGTTGCATGGTTTTGCCGACGCATCGAAATTGGCATATGCAGGTGTTGTGTATCTGCGGGTTCTAGGCGAGAATGCTAAGGTTTATTTATTAGGTTTCAAAACCGAAGTAGCTCCTTAAAACTTTATCGATCCCTTGACTAGAGTTGTGTGCAGCTCAGCTGAATGCTAGGCTAGCACGAAGGTTTGTCGATATTGATTGAGGAATACTCGTCTCTAAGTAAATTGATTAGAATTACTATATACATCTTGCGATTTATCCGTAACTCTTTAAATAAAATGTAATTTTCTGGGAAAATGTCTCCCATTTTAAGAGATTTTCCAGTACCTACTACGATTGCTATACGAGGAGAGGAAGTGAAGCAGGTCAAGCTGATATGGAGCAGGGTTACTCAGCTTCAACATTTTAATGTGGACATTAACGTTCTTCAGAACGATCAGGAGCTTACTAAATCTCATTTCATGTAAGGTTTGAACCCTGTTTTGGTAGGTGGATTGATCAGGGTGGGCGGTCGTTCGAAAAACTCCATGTTGAGCGAAGATGAGAAGTTTTCGGTCATTTTCCCCGCTGATAGTCGTTTTGCGCAGCTGCTTATCGCTTATTGTCATCACTTGACATTTCATGCTGGTATCCAATTCAGAAAGCATAAAATCGGATGACGTCGTCAATTGATCTTGCACCATATACGATGTGAAATATGTGATATCAGGATCGGGGTGCGCATATTAAGGAAATCTATTATACCGAGTAAGACTTACGTTAGATATTTACATTTCAATTGTACAGAGTATACTTACAAATTCTCAATAATCAAATAAGACAAAGAAATTCTAAGAATAAATAAATTTTAAAATTTAAAAAAATGAATGCTCCTATGTGATAGATGACTCCCTCAGAGTGAACCTTAACTTTTGCTCATTTAAATCTAGCTCTTGTACTTTATACTATAATGTGTAATCAAGTAGTGCGCGCTATATATGTACCGTATGTATACAGTGAGCAGCAACTTCGATATCAGCAGCGAATCTGATATCCTGCGTGTATATCTATATAGTTCGTTAGCCGAACGTGCAAGGCGTGAATGAAACCTATATATGCTGCTGTGCGTTTTGAATGGTAAACAGCATCTCGTAGGAGCTGAAAAGGCTTTTTATAATGAGAACAATCATCCTCCCATATCTTTTCGATATATGAATCTTTATTTTTCAAACTAAGCAGAATAAATCTTTGAAATACAGAGATTAAGCTGAATTTTTTACAAATTTTGAGATTGATTTTTTACGAGATACTCTGCATTTAATCCATTTAACTTTTGCTTTGAATACAAATTAGTCATGAATACACTTACACCTATATCTGTATACTATAAAATGAACCTCTTACTCAGAATATTTTATCACTTTAGGATAACTATATATACAAATTCTTTGCGCCCTTCTTCTGAGGCGTTTTGCTTCCGCTCTCAGTTGCGCTATTTCGTCCGACCACCAGTAAGCAGGGCGTTTTCAATGTTGCGATCGCTTGCGCGGCATGGATGCGTTGCAGGCTCGGTGAATGAGACCCAGAGTCTCCCTCATGAGGGCCTCCGCTCCGTCCCTGTCTTCGGCGGGGTTCGTCGCTGGTAAATTTCCCTGTCCTTCGAGCAATATCTCGATTAGCTTTTCCGTGTTCAGCCTGGCCAGATTCCATCGGGGTGGCTTTGTCGCGACTCTTTGTGATTGGGAATTATCGCGCAGCTGACACGTGATGTATTGGTGATCGCTTCCGTTGTAATCCGACGCTCTATGCGTTAGATTTTCGGATGCACCACTCGATATCTCTCGGCTCGCCTCGGGCCGCTCGGGTGGCCTCTGCTTTGTCTGTAATGTGCACTCGTGTTAATCACCTACTTTCCGCTCTTAATACACAATATACTGTATTATAATATCTCGTTTAATGTGAAAATATCGATATTTATAATTAACTATCAAATAATGAATCGTAACGCTAGTACTATTTAAATTGCATTTATATTGTTTCTTTGTAGAACCCCGAGGGAATTTGTGAGGCTTATTGCTCGAAATTTTGGCAGACCATACAAGTCAAGGGAAGTGCAAAATCTTGAAGATTCAGACCCCGCTAAACGACTCACCTATGCTCAGCGAGTTTTACGCAACGCTCGATGGGGTGACAGTTTCTTACTACCAATCTGTTTTACAGGTGAGTCTATATTCACAAAGAGGGGCACCGCAAATCGACAGAATGTCCTATGTTGGACCAGGAGAAATCCAAGGTGGACTAGGGCGGTGGATTGTCAGAATCGGTGGAGTGTTATTGTGTGGGCCGGTATTATTGGCGATCGGATTGTGGCCCACATATTGTTAACGAAAATGTAACTAATACCAGTTGTTTGTAATCTTTGCAAGATACCTTCCCAGGTCTTCTCGAAGATAACCTCGGCTATATGATGCCTCGATCGTTACTTCTTAAATGGCTGGTTCGGCACTCGCGGTACATATGAATGGCTGCCAAGCTCACCGGACCTAACCCCCTTAGATTATTATCTTTGGGGGCAATGGAAAACTATTTGCTACAAAGAGCCACCTACAACACGGGATGACATGGTACAACGTCTGTTCAATGCTTGCGCTACGATCAATGAAGCGGAACTGCGGAGAGTACGTTGTAACACCACATTATGTGGGTGTTACACAAACTTCCAGTCTGTCGAACGAGTTGCTCAGTGCAAGTCCGATGCTCAACAGAACTGGCCTATACAACATCTAATAGCACACTACTCACCTATTACACTCACTAAACACATACTCACACACACTATTCTACTCGACGACACAGAGCAAGCGAGCTCTCCAACACCCTGAAGCAGCTGGAGATGACTCACAGCTGCCATCCCATAGAGCCTCGCATAGGCTGGAGTTGGCTGGTCTCGGCTGGGGTGCGCTAAGCGTGTCGTGGTGTCTCCTCCCCTTGCTCCCGTCCTTTCGAACCAACCTAAGAACACACGCATAGAGATTAAAACTTAAGAAAATAAACAAAATGGTATTAGAATAATACCCACCTGATTTTATGCCTTGAAAGGCATGAATGGGTCCACCTTAGGCGGAGCGGCTGTTTCTCTAGGTCTCTGCAGGCCTGCAACATACACCCTAGAAAACTTAAAGCTGAGTTAGCCTACAGCAGATACGCACATCAAACTGGAACTCTCTTACCTGGTTTGGAGGGTTTGTAGAGGAAGTGTGGTCTCTCAAATGCAGTAACGCAGCTCAGCTCATGGCCTGCTCCTCCATAACAGCAGCAGTAGCAGTCTCCGAAGCACTCGCCAGTCACCTAGAAGCAACCTAGCATTAGCAAGGGGAGATTACAGTGGTATACAAAACACTAATCTCACCTGATAACCTCTTCCAGGTTAACCGTGTCCACTGATCCTGTTGCAAGTACGCAGTCCTGGGCCATGCAACTCTCGTCTTAGTGCCCCTTCGTCGGCACCGTTGTCCAGATACACCTCCTACTGCATCCCTCGTCCGCCCCAATATCGTCTGCAAGCCGTCGACTGCGTGTCATATAGCGTGACGTCACCGCGAGCAGACGCTCCCCTTTCTTCCTTCTTACTTCTCTTTCTTCCTCACCAGGCGCATGCGCTGCGCCCTCAACCGGGCTCGGTCCGCACTACCGAAATCCGAGTGTAGCGCCGCGGGGACGAAGCGACAACTCGCTCACTTCGTACTGCTTCGTGCGAAAACAACAGAATTAACTTGCTCCGCTTCGCGAATCTATAACCGCCTTCCGTACCTCGACATTATCGTCGATCTCGCATCGTGTGTGCCAACCAACTTGTATCTTCGAAGGGGGCCACACCGGATTTGAAAAGAGTAAATTGCACAGAATATTATTGTGCTTAACAAGTATATATATATATATATATATATATATATATATATATATCTGTTGTAAATCTAGCGCCGCGTGCGTGTCGAGCATCGCGTCGCGCGCCGTCTTTCCACGTGTATTTCACCGCCATATATTCTGTAAAATTCGCGTCCCTGAGTATTAACTTCTTCCCCTCTCGATTATATACCGTTTCCCACCGTACCGCCGTGCTCACGGTAGTTAGTTTAGACTCGTAAATAATTCTATGTGTCGATAGAACACTTGTAAAATCGTGCTGCGAATTCGCGCAGCTGGCGCTCAACACCTTGTACACAAATTGAATAAACCTAAAGTGTTCATACTTTTATCCTAAATTCCTGTGTGTAATTTATTTAAAGTCTCGCATAAAAATAGTGTTAAAGCCTGCGTGTGCGGCGCAATAATCTTGGTTAATATAGATAAAATTATTGTCATAACGTCAGAATAATTTTAGAAGATTATAATGTGTTGTTCAACATCATGGTGGTCACATAGAACACTTAATGGGATAAGAAATGGAATGCACAAAAAATTTCTATATTAATTAAATATTTAATTATTTTATAATACATTGTTTGTTTAGTACAAATGGAACCTATAATGTATTTAATCTTTTTCAAATAATCATAAAATTTTTATCATTCATTCGTTGCTGCAGTAAATCGTATTAATGATACTTTCATTATTTATTATATAATGAATTATATTTTAAAATATACAATAAAAATATTAATCATATAGGATTAAATATTTTATCTGTATCCCGATGACTTTCTGTAGCCTAAACTCGTTTTTTTAAACTCTGTCGATAGGGCTGAATGAAACAGGACTCAAAACTGAAACCTACTGTTGAAAATCGTAGTTTATAACAAATTTGTTTGGTTTATCGCCCGTTCAGTTGCTCAACAAAAGCTTAGACGCAGTGTAAAAAAAATCGCGCATATACTTGCATGATCTCACGTTTTTTAAATTCTCTCTAATGTAGCAAAAAATATAACCTACAATCGCGTCTGAACTTTTATTATTTGTACTCTGACTCTAGGATAGCGAAATCTGATATCCACTTTCGATAATCGTAATTTATGAGAAATCCCGATGATATCATCCGGATGATACTTCGCAAATAGGGTATATTTATACGTTGCAAAGCACTTGTACTTAAATTAGACTTAAAAAAACAGTCAAAAAGTAGATCAATTTTCAGGAAAAAAAGATTGAAAAATGTCAAAAAGCATTTTGAGCTCGAAATCTAGCTAGTTTTTCAATTGCTTTTAAATAAGTATAAATTTAAAATAATACGACACACATGGGACCTTAGAAGCAACACATTTTTACAGATAATTCGCGTCGTACGATGCAAGCATCTTAACGAATAATTTTAACCCCTTATTACAATGTCAATATTTAATTTTTACTATAATATCCCTGGTAACACACTCTGATGCATTTGCGATTGCGCCCAAAGTGCACGATCTGATTCACACTTCGACTAGGTTTCAGCTGAACAACGATTACGGCAGACGCGTGCGGCAGAATTACAGTAGACATGCAGCCGACAAGTGCCACAACGGCACTCGACACCTACGGCACTATCGTAAGTATCGCACAACATCTAAATCAGTTGCTGTGCTATATAGACTTAATGGTGATGAAGTGACGCACCCACAAGTGCAGCACAATTACAACAGATTTTCGCACAATTGCAAATAACAATTACAACATTAAAGTGCAAATAGAATGTATGAACTTTTGACGTAAAGCTCTTCCAGAAGCCGCTGAGCCCCTTTTGAGCTCTACGACCAAAAAGTTGCTTGTCTTTACGCGCACAGACCTTAGAAATGCTTATGAGCATTCTTCAAAATTTTAAAATAAAGATTAATGTACGAACCTTTGACGAATAGCTGTTATAGCAACCACTGAGCCATTTTTTAGCTCTAGGACGAAAAACTTGCTTGTGTTTACCCACACAGTCCCGAGGAAAGCTTGTTAGCTCTTTTAAAGCATTTGAGAACCGAATCTTCTGACTAACTGAAAGAACTTGATGTAAAGCTCTTGTAGTGGCTGGTGTGCCACTATTGAGCTCGACAATCCAAAACTTGCTTGTATTTACGCGCACAGTTCCAAGGAAAGCTTGTGAGCTTCCTTAAAGTATTCGAGAACCGAATCTTCTGACTAACTGCAAGAACTTTTGACGTAAAGGTCTCTCAGCAGCTGGTGATCCATTTTCAAGCTCAAGGACAACAAATATATGAGCATTTTTGAAATACTAAAGTTCAGGTTAAATGTACAAAATATTGTAATAAAGTTCTTCCAGCAGACGCTAAACCACGTTTCAGCTCTACGATCAAGAACTTGCTTGTGTTTACGCGCACACTATCAAGGAAAGCTTGTGAGCTTCTTTAAAGCATTCAAGAACCAAATCTTCTAACTGTAATAACTTTTGACGTGAATCTCTTCCCTTCTTTTATTTTTTCCAATAATCCAAGAAACTTTGAGAAACTGATTTTGTCAGATGGACTTAATAATTTAGATATAAATACTATCTCAGTGATTTCAGAAATGATACACAAATGAACCTAAATTTGCTTGATGAGTATTAAATATTTTGTCTAAAACTTCAGTAACTATACGCAAATGAAAGCTGAATCTCAGTTTAAATACCTATAGGCACGATAATAGATCAATAAAATGAGATGCATATAAGTAAATGAAGAAGAGGCGCATCGAACAACAGGTAGACCGAGACGATTGGGGAAGGTTAATATTAAGATAATACTAAGCTAAGAGCTAGCCACAGTATCTATGATATAAAGAAGCAAAATATCTATTTCTAAATGACAAAATCTTCAGTTAACTCCAGCAAATTTAACCATCATTGGTGCTACTCAGTTACCTTACAATAATAGCAGAAACATTAATATACTTTGTAGGAGCAGACGTTTAGACAATCAGCGCACTTCATGATACACTTAAACATCACACAAGTACATTGATCTTTCCTTACTGGCCTAATTCATAGACTGCTGAAACTTCTGGTACATTAAAGCGTTAAAATACACTTGATGAAAGTAGTTGCAGTACATTTGCACATCAAAATCTGTGAAACAACGTCTTTTGATTGTGTATCTGTGATGTTCTAGGCTTGACTTGAGTAGTCTCAGAACAGGCTACTACTTCTTTCACTAAGGCCACTCGTACTTAAACTGATTAAGTAATCCTTAACTGACGTTCTGGCATTCCTAAAAGATTTAATTAAAATAAGTAATTAAAACTTTAAGTTAATAGTAAACAAAGTAAAAAAAAACAAAGTATCTTGTTCCTTTTGGCATGCAATTTTACTCGACAAAGACATTAAGAGTATTCAATTAACTCTGATACCAGTCATCAAAAACTTTTCTTCCGTCTGTACTAAAAATAAAAATATTATTTGATAAAACCAAGTTGAATAAAGAAAATATATTAAAGATCAACAAAAACACATATTTAATCTTCTCCAAGAATGTAAAATCAAACCAGTAAACACCTTAGAAAAAGTGAATAACATAAATGTGGATCACATAAATAACAGATTAAAATTTTAACACAAATACTCACCTACATAAAATTGTTCTCAGCGCAATAGATATATCTTCCTCCAGATATAAGACATCTTAATGTGAATGTGCGTTATTTTAATGAAATTGTTCTTACAACAACTCTGTAAGTTTATATGCTAGAAAAATTTACCCAAAACATAATCAAAATAGGTAATAAGATCTACATTTTAAGCTTCGTTTCGTATTACATTATTATTTCGATACAAAGCTATTAACAATTAAATGCATGAATATTTCATGAAATTTAATTCTTCAAGTTCAAGTAATTCTTAATATCTTTGTATACGAATAATGATGTAATACAAAACAAAGCACGTAATGTAGCTCTTTTCACATACTTTTATTAACATTTAAGTAATTTTTTCTAGAACAAAAACTTGCAGAGTAATTGTCAAAAGAAGGAGGTACATTTTTTCATTAACATAACGCACACCTATTCAAAGTAAAATACCTCATATCTCGCGAACAAAAGTTCATTGAAAAACATTATGGGTGCTAGACTTCATCTATATGTACCCGAAACTCCATCCTTAAGTTTTAGACAAAACTGTTTTCCACAAGGTGTGAACGATGTCTTCTTACCTTGTCAGTTAAAGTTGAGGATATGCGAGCAGCTGACTGGAGCGGAAGAGAGAACGACGGGACTCGGGAAACTGACAGAGACGACGACGGCTCACTCATCGCCGCAAGCGCATTAATTAATACCAATGTCGCCATCTGTTGGCTGCTGTTGTAACGACGACTTGCAAAAAATACGGTCGGTAATCAATGCGCCTGCTCGGCGCTCATAACCTTCGCGGGTGTTATCATTGTTTTGCTAGACCCTGACTACGCGTTCCGATTCCGTTCCCTTAGCTAAACCTTCGAAGGCCGATTTTACTATTCAAATTTAAGATCTTTAAAATCAAATTAATAATAGATAAATACCTCAAATATAAGTCAGCCATAGCTCTGTCAACTCGAAATCGACTCAAATACACTTCAAAATAGTTGGGTACGCACGAAATTTTTTTATTTCAAAATACACATGCATTTTTATCAAATTCTGGTTGCACCATCGGAACCTCTTGGTTCCAAAATCCTTAGAACCAACAACTCATCCACTAATTTTAACTCACTTACAAAATAACTTGGGTGGTCCTCTTTCCCTGGTCACTCTGTAGTCCATGCAAAAGCGGTAAGAGCCGTCTGACTTACGAACCATTACCACTGGGCTTGACCATTCGCTATTGGATCTACGAATGGCCCCTGCATCCAGCATTTTACGCACCTGTTCATGCATCTCATCCTCTAGTTTCTTTGATACTGGATAGTAACTGTTGAAATATGAGTAATTTATATGCTACTAGCCGGACATACTATAGAATGTATAGAGTATAAGCAGGCATGCGCGCTCAACTATAGTAAGCAGCAGAGACCAGCGCGCGGCCGCAATAGCTATAGGTATAGTACTAGGAGCAGACTATAGTAAGAGAATATAGAAGGAGACCGACTAGAGAGCCCGAGCACATGTTGTGCGAATCCACCGATAACGATGTAATCATGAAGTATGTATAAATAAATACGACGGAATATTGATCCGAGATATATAATAAAGTGATGTGTATAATTATTTCACCATTATTGAACCACAAATATCCACATTTCTCAACATGGTAGCAGAGCACATGGTTCAATGGTTCAATGGTTTAATGGTTGAAAAGTTTTGAGGTTAAGTGACCACGTGTAGCGGTTAGTGAAGTTATCGGTGTTAATGAGCCTAGAAGAGCAAGAAATAAATCCCGACAAGTTAACAAAATTATTAATAAAACAGATTAAGAAAATCTGGATTTTGAAGAAAATAATTTCTGAGATTAAAAGATAAAATACAAGAAGTATTAAAATGTCGAAAAGTGAGGAAATAAAAATCCATAGTTTTGATGGAAGTGATTACAATATATGGAAGAAAAGAATATTATTATATTTGAAATGGAAAAAGTGTGATGAACCGGCTACACGTGAAAAATTGGAAGCAGATACACAATCTGAATGGGATGAAAAAAATCTAAAAGCAATGAACTACATATACGGTAGTATAAATAACGAACAATTGGAATTTGTTGGCGATGAAGATACGGCTCTAAAAATAATAAGAAAATTCGATCAGATGTATTTAAAAGAATCGACTGCACTACAGATTTGTTTAAGAAATAAAATAGATAGAATGAAATTAAAAGATTTTGAAGAATCGAGCACATTTTTCTCAGAATTTGAAAAATCAATTAACGAATTGAAGAGTGCTGGTGCAAGAATTACAGAAAGAGAAAAACTCGACTATATGTTAAAGACGCTACCGGATTCACTAAGTTATGTTGGTGATTTAATTGATTCAATGCAAGAAAGTGATCGTACTTGTGAATTTTTGAAAAATAAAATTAAAATGTGGGAAACTCGGAACCCAAATGAAAACGGCAAGAAAAAGCCGAATGTATTCAAAGTCGAGAAGAAGGTCATGCAATGTTTTGGCTGTGGAATGAAAGGCCATGTAAAGAAAGATTGCGGAAATAAGTGGCAAAAGGGAGCCAATGGAGGAGCGCAGTGGCCAGGAGGTGCACGCCAGCAGCAAGAGCAACAACAACCCTGGACGCAACAGTATAGGGGACGCGGCGGACGAGGCAACAGTCAACGAGGCTACGGTCAGCGGGGACGAGGCAGAGGTTGGCAGCCACGCGTCGACGGAACGAGTCAACACGATGCGAGGTATTCGTATAATGAGGGTTATTATAATGAAAATAATACAGGACTTTTCTTAACTCAGGTAGAGCAACAGAATGACGGTAGAAGCGAAACCGTAGTTTATAATTGTGATAGGGGTAAAATAGAATGGATATTGGACAGTGGGTGCTCTGATCATATTGTAAATGATGATTCTTATTTTTCTGAAAGTATTATTTTGAAAAAGCCTATAAATGTTAAAGTTGGAGATGGTAGAATTTTGAAAGGCACTAAAGTTGGAAAAATTATAACTTATTTTATGATAAATAATAGAAAAATTAAAATAACAATATCCAATGTATTTTACGTAAAAGAGATGGATAAAAATCTGATTAGCTATGCAAAAGTAACAGATGAGAATAAAATTATATCTATTGAAAATGTGTCAAAGATTTATAACAAAAATAATAGTCTGATTGCAATTGCATATAAAGAAAATGGTTTATATAAAATAAATAGCTATGTTGAAAGAATAGAGAATTGTGCAAATAATGTAGAAAAAATGACACAAAAGGAAAAATTCCATAGAATCTTGGGACATGTAAATTTTAATTATTTAAATACAATGTGTAAAGAAAAATTAGTAGAAGGCATGCCAGAAAATTTTGAACAAGTATTACTAAAATGTGGAACATGCATTCAAAATAAAATGCATAATTTGCCATTCCAGAATGAACGAAGTAGAGCAAATGAAATATTAGAATTAGTACATACAGATTTAAATGGGCCGCACACAAATACAGGTTTTGATGGATCAAAATATTTTTTGACTTTTATAGACGATTATAGTAAATGCGCTTTAATATATACGATAAAATCAAAAGATGAAGTATACAATTGTTTTTTGGATTATATAAATAAAGTAGAAAATTTAACTGGCAAGAAAATTAAAAGACTAAGGTGTGACAATGGGAGAGAATATATGAATAAAAACATGTTTAATTTATGTAGCGAAAAAGGTATTGTAGTAGAACCATGTCCACCATATGTACACGAGCTGAACGGAACAGCTGAGCGCTATAACAGAACAATAATGAACTCGGCGAGATGTTTATTATGCGATTCGAAATTAAATATTAAATATTGGCCAGAAATTGTAAAAGCAGCAGCGTATTTGAAAAATAGAACTATAACAAATACGAGTGAAAATAAAACTCCGTTTGAGATATTTTTTGGTAAAAAGCCTAATATTAGTCATTTAAAATTATATGGAAGCAAAGTATTTGTTAGAGTTCCTGAAATAAAAAGACAGTCGAAATGGGATAGGAAAGCCGACATAGGTATACTCGTAGGCTATGAATGCGTTGGATACAGAGTTTTAGTAAATAATAAAATTATAGTCACAAGACATGTAGATTTTGTAGATGAAAATGAAAATTTAATTGGATTTAAAGGTGATGATGAAAGTGACAATGAATCTGTAAATAATATTGATGAAAACTCTGAATCAAACGAAATTATTGAAAATGTAGTAAATGACGAAAGAAACAAACGAGAAAATAAGAGAATTAGAAATTTAAGTAACAGATCAGACAAAAATATAGATGATCAAGGAACTGAATTGCGAAGGTCAGAACGGGAAAGAAAACAACCCGAAAGATATGGCCTATCCGACTCGTATTATATATATGTAAACATTGTAAGCGCGGATAGCCCGAAAACATATGAAGAAGCTTTACAAAGAGATGATTGTGATTTATGGAAAGAGGCTATGAATAAAGAAATAAAATGTTTAAATAAAAACAAAACTTGGCAATTAGTAGAAAAGCCGAAAGATAAAAAAATATTAGATTTAAAATGGGTATTTACAAATAAATCTGATAATCATAAAAAAGCGAGATTAGTTGTTCGAGGTTTTCAACAAAGAGAAGTACTGGAAGATTTATATTCTCCAGTAGCTAAAATTCAAACATTGAAGTTATTGTTATCATATTGTTGTGAAAACGGTTTAATGATTATACAGATGGATGTCGAAACAGCATTCCTGAATGGAAATATAAAATCAGAAGTATTTGTAAAACAACCTTTAGGTTACAGTGATAATACCGAAAAAGTGTATAAATTAGAAAAAGCGTTGTATGGACTGCGAGAAAGCCCGAGAGCTTGGTACGAATGTTTCGACGATTATATACAAAAATTAGGATTTAAAAGAAGTGTAAGTGATTATTGCTTGTATACAAAATGTGATAACAGCGAAACAATTTACTTGATTCTACACGTAGACGATTTATTAATTTGCGGAAAAACAATGCGAAAAATTGATGAGATTAAGAACAAACTATCATATAAATTTTCAATGAAAGACTTAGGTGAAGTAAAGACTTACTTAGGAATAAATATTAACTATGATTATAAAAATTGTAAGATGACTATGGACCAAAGTAATTATATCGAGTCATTAGGTAGACAGTATAATATTGAAAATAGTAAATTATTTAATACTCCGATGGAACAAAATTTAAGTCTGGAATCCGCACAAACAGCATCAAATGATATAAAATATAGAAACCTCATAGGAGCATTATTATATATAAGCAGTGGAACAAGAATTGATATTAGTTATAGTGTAAACTATTTAAGTAGATTTCAAAATAGTTACGATGAGACTCATTACAAATATGCGTTGAGAGTTCTAAAATATTTGTATTTGACCAAAGAATTGAAGTTAACTTATAAAAAGAATGTAAATTCTGAAGTCATGGACTGTTTTGTTGATGCTGATTGGGCAGGAGATAAATCCGATAGGAAATCCACGACAGGATTTATTATAAGATTATTTGGAAATGTAATATACTGGAAAGTCCGAAAGCAGGGCAGTGTGACAAAGTCGTCAACAGCCGCTGAATATGTAGCTTTATCAGAAGCAGTAAGCGAAATCAAAGTTGTTAGAAATTTGTTAAAAGACTTTAATATAAATTTAGAAAAACCAATAAAAATATATGAGGACAACTCAGGAGCCATAGCAATAGCAAAGTTTGGAAATATGACAAAAAACTCGAAGTACATTGAAGTACATTATCATTTTGTAAATGAATGCTACGAAAAGAAAGAAATTGTAATTGTAAAAGTAGACTCAGAAAATAATATTGCTGATATTTTAACGAAGGCTCTTGGAAGAATTAAATTTGAAAAATTTAGAACACTTTTGAATATTGTTTAATGTTTAAGTAGCATAAAAATTAAGGAGGTGTGTTGAAATATGAGTAATTTATATGCTACTAGCCGGACATACTATAGAATGTATAGAGTATAAGCAGGCATGCGCGCTCAACTATAGTAAGCAGCAGAGACCAGCGCGCGGCCGCAATAGCTATAGGTATAGTACTAGGAGCAGACTATAGTAAGAGAATATAGAAGGAGACCGACTAGAGAGCCCGAGCACATGTTGTGCGAATCCACCGATAACGATGTAATCATGAAGTATGTATAAATAAATACGACGGAATATTGATCCGAGATATATAATAAAGTGATGTGTATAATTATTTCACCATTATTGAACCACAAATATCCACATTTCTCAACAGTAACTTTGCTTTATAGGCCGCGCAGATCACACATCTATTTTATGTGTGATAAAATTGGTGCGACCTTTGGCAATACTCGATACAGCATTTCTTGCAATTGCAAGCATGGCATATCTAAAATGTCGGCAAGTCCAACAGAGGAGACAGGGATTCACTCATCGACCCCTACTGCCGCTACCTCGAAAGGGAGAAGTTTCTCAATCCCTTCTAGCTTTAATTTATTTTCGCGAGGCAGGATGTACGCGTTAAATGCTCACTTAAAATCTACACCGAGAAAACATCCTTCTGGTAACTCGGGTAGGATAACGACATCTAAGTGGCGACGTACATTACCTATATCAAATGGTAAATCGACACATCCGATAACAGGCGAAATATGACCGTTAGCCATTCCTACGCCAGGTCCTTTACTTGGTGCAATGTTCTTATTACACGTTGCAGTAGTCTGCAAGCCAAGTGGTCCCATGCTTGTACGTGCTGCACCTCCATTATACAGTGTACAAACTTGGAATCCACCAACTCCCACTTGCATCCACCAGCGAGAGTACTTCCTCTCGATGTAAGGAGCTGATTCCTCCGAAGCGCCATTCGCATCGTGAGCTACTATACGTTCTCCCTCCATCGCCATCGGTGAATCGGTTTCATTAGAGTGATTCGGTGAGGTCTTTAAGTTGGCGACAGGGATGGTAGGGACCTGATCTACACCCCCCTCCCCCTCGCTTTTTTCCCGCATACTCTCGAGACATTCCAGTAGTGTATCCTGGCCAGCTGCAGACCCCGCAGACAAGATGGGATCGAGGCCCAGGTTTCTGGGCTTTATTTTTGTCGCTGGCCGGCTGGCGTATTGGACTTCTTCTTTTCGAACTGTCACCCCTCTTATAGTATGACCCTTTAAATCTTGTAGGAACCGATTGTTACGCCGCTGCTTTCTCTGCAGTTGATGGTGGAACATTCACGGGGCCAGCCAGAGTCAGCTGATTTAGCTTTTCCTCGCGCAACTTTTCAATCATAGCTGAAATGTCTTCAGGCGAACTTTGTGATATCGCTGCCAGACTTGGAGCGTTGCGCTTCACACTCAATTTCTCCTCCACCAGCTTGTCAACCTTCTGGGACAAATCTTTAGGCGAACTTTTAGCAATTGCAGCCAGATTTATTTTATAATAATTTGTCGGTGCGTGTGGCCTTTTATACGCCTATTCAGGCAATAAGCACTTATCAGCTGGAGGTAGCTCTTTCCAGTTACACCGCACCTCCACGACAGCTTCTGCCTGCCGCGCCAACCGAATAAAAGGGTCTGAATCCGTAGATTTCTTTTTACTCACGATCGGTTGCAACTCTGGCGACATATTTTGATAGATGAGTTGCAATGTTTTTCCTCATCGCAAGGAACTTCGAATTTCTCAATGTACAAGAGCAGAGAAAATATATAATCGGTGACTGGTTCAGCGAATCCTTGGGTGCACGCCGTCGCTTCTGTTACTAACCGATGTTGATAGCGGCTGTGAACGTCGTAACAGCGTCGTGCTCATCGCGACAATCTTGCCATATGTGCCAATTTTTCCTAGATTGACAACACCATTGGAGTGCTGCTCTCTTCAGCAATTCCGTCATGGCATTCAAGAGGTCCTCGTCCTCTATGCGGGCCAGTGTGCGTTACACATAGAAATTTGTCTATACTGCGACTGTCTTTTTGACCGGAAAACTTAATATAGCAGGGTCTAACCGTTTTTTCAATATCATTTATTCGATGGTTGAAAAATGTTCTACTCTGCGATGGTCGCATCGTCTCAGAGTACTGAGGTACTCCTCTTCCCCCGGACTCTTGCCGAGTTGAGAGAGTCTGATCATGCTGGTGCAAAATCGCTGGTTCTCTCTCTCTCTCTCTCTCTCTCTCTTGGTTGTTGTAGCATTGAGATAAAATTTGGAGTATTCGCGTTAAGTCGCGATGTACCCCCTCTTGCAATAACCTCTTCTGTTGTCCTTGGGTTATTGTTTAGCTGGTAGTCCTCTTCATATCTTAAGTCGAATGTGTCTTGGAAGGTGACACCCCTGTTATTTTCGGGCCTTGCGCCTTCTCCTTGATGCGTGTTCATCGACTAGTTACTATCCCTTGTTTGGACTTGCTGCCTGGTACTAGAAATTAATTCCACCACTTGTCCTTGAAGTTCTAGGTCTTGTTGACCGTACTCTTGAATTAGTGTTTGTATAGTCGCTATTTCTATTGCCACTTGCCTGGGAATGGAGAACGTCGTTCCATCTGATAATGTCATACTTACCATATGTGTGTTGTCCCGCACATTATCGAATTGTCTTGTACTTGTAGAAAATACCGTACTTGGGTTACTCGTTCTATTTGTACCTCCAGAGCTACTTGTAGTTGTAGTTTTAGTAATCGTTACTGCTGCCATACTTGGTGGAACTGCGGTACTAGGTAACTCGATTGCACAGAGTGACATTAACGGTAATGGTGGTGGTGACGGTGGTGTGAGCGGTCGTGAAGGTGGTCTATATTCCGGTGGTATAGGTACTTCTGTAGGTGGTGTATGTACCGGTGCTGTTGTAATTGCTGCCCATTCTCTTGGTATGCCATTTATAGACATATTCACTGAATTCATCTGTGTGTAGCTGGTTTGCTATTGGAGTAAAATCGCTTCGTAAGCTCGTGTCTGTTCGGTAGCTTGCCAAATATTGCTGCCTACCTAGAATTTCGGCCTGCGTCCTATTGTTGAATTTTGCATCCGCTAACACTTCGTGGAGCTTCTCTACTCGACAAGTTTTCTGCTCTTCACTGTTTGTGCTATTTAAACTATATACAGAATCGATTGCTATGTAGTCGCCCCGCAAGCGTCTATATATCCATCGCTATTTACAAATTGCGTGCTGCGCTTTTTAATTCAAGCCTATTTAGAAAAATATTCAACTCCTGTCCGTCTAAACGTAAAATCCACGCTTGAATTTTGGTTCCTACCATTTCATCAAAGGAGATGTATCAATTTGCTATTTTATTGTGTTATAAATAAATTTTAACTTTATGTAGGATAAAAATAAGTTTTAAATTTTAAGTATGATTAAGTTTCTAATTTTAAATACAAGCAATTAATTTAAACTTTTAATGGTAAAATAAAGTTTATTTATTTTCACTAAGTAAATTGTTGTATAAATGTTTTTTCCAATAATGAATTAATTAAATAATTAATTTAATAATTAATTTAATAATATTATTTTTACAAAATAATAACAATTATTAATTAAACCAATAAAAATTGTTTATTAAAATACCGATTATGCCGAAAATATAAAGAGAAAATTTTTAAATTATTAAATAAATAATTAAATAGTAATATTATTCTCTCAATAAAAATACATAATAATCATAATTGTCAATTAACCTAATACACAATTTATTATATTAATAACGGTAATATTATTTTTAATTAATTAAGTAAGCGATACAATTAATATGACCACGCAATTATTCAGCGGATTAGTCGCAGTTGAATTACATATACTACACTGTGACTGGACAGACTCGCACCTACACCACTATCTGACGTCTATACAGTACAGTTACTGTATATACGTCCGTGATCGTCACTATGTATGCTACATCCTAAGTACGCGCTGCTATAATATTCACGCACGCACTACCAGCATATATTTTCGTAACTCGAATATACGGTCAAATAAACGAGCAAATAAATCATCAAGTAAACACGCAAGTGGTTAAACGTATTGTATTGTTTACCAAATTATTTATTTAAAACAGAATTGTTTATTATTTACTGTTAAATAAAATTTTCATCACTAGATTTCACTTTAGTATTTATTATAAGAAAATTATCATATAACAAACACGTTTGTTCACTTGCGAGAGACGCTTTTACAAAAAACATTTTTTTTACGGACTTCCGTATCTATAAGAATGATATCTAGTGGAAAAAATGTATTTACCCTTACGTAAATGAACTACCGGACAAATAATTCAAGCAGTCGCGCAAATATACTAAAAGCAAAAAAATTCTTAAATAATCTCAAAAAATTTTTGGAAAATATTCAAAAAAAATTTTTGGAAAATATTCAAAAAAAATTTTTGGAAAATATACAAAAAAAATTTTTGGAAAATATTCAAAAAAAGTTTTTGGAAAATATTCAAAAAAAGTTTTTGGAAAATATTCAAAAAAAATTTTTGGAAAATATTCAAAAAAAATTTTTGGAAAATATTCAAAAAAAATTTTTGGAATATATTCAAAAAAAATATTTGTGGAAAATATTCAAAAAAAATTTTTGGCAAATATTCAAAAAAAATTTTTGGAAAATATTCAAAAAAAATTTTTGGAAAATATTCAAAAAAAATTTTTGGAAAATATTCAAAAAAATTTTTTGGAAAATATACAAAAAAAATTTTTGGAAAATATTCAAAAAAAATTTTTGGAAAATATACAAAAAAAATTTTTGGAAAATATTAAAAAAAGTTTTTGGAAAATATTCAAAAAAAGTTGTTGGAAAATATTCAAAAAAAATTTTTGGAAAATATTCAAAAAAAATTTTTGGAAAATATTCAAAAAAAATTTTAGAATTTAAAAAAAAATTCTCAAAAGCCCGATAACTGTCTGCATTTGGTCAACTTCTATAATTTACAAATTTAGGGCTGTCTAGCATTTCATTCATAAGAATTTTCCCATTTAAAAACTGCTCCCTTGTTTCTTCATCAAGATGCGAGTCGTCGATATCTCTCGTATGTTAGCTGGTAATAGTACGATTGTACGCATTATTTTATCCACCAAATCGGTTCAAGAAAAGGTAACAACCCACGGTGACCTTCTCCGTTCGCATTTATCGTTTCTGGTACTGAGGGTCT
Organism: Gastracanthus pulcherrimus; assembly: GCA_949152435.1. Taxonomy (NCBI): domain Eukaryota; kingdom Metazoa; phylum Arthropoda; class Insecta; order Hymenoptera; family Pteromalidae; genus Gastracanthus; species Gastracanthus pulcherrimus. Next base: position 85,715,227 of record OX424573.1, on the reverse strand, counting down.
TAAATTATCCGACCGAAGCAATCGGACGCCTATAATATCTTCTTGCTTTATGTAAGGTAGTATTTTGACTAATACAGCATGATAAATAGCTATATATTTAATTTCATCTCCTTCAAATATGCTTGATACTATTAGTTTACTATTATTACTAGCTTTAAGTACATTTTCTTTTGATAAAGGGACCCGATTGTTCCGTGCGGGACGGTGAATATTTCTTTGTATAGTGTTGTGTTCCTTAAGTTGATGATCTTGCTTGTATTCTTCTCTCTCTCGTCCGCGTTGGTGTGGATCTTGATCGTCTGCTTGATGCTGGCATTGGCTCTGTTGCTAATAATACAATAGACACATTTAAGAGCTGTGCTGCTGCGCGTTTTCCGCACTGTCTTCATGCATGCAGAGTGGCATTTGCGTGTGCACGTAGAGCACTTAATAAGCGTATTAGTATTGCGCTCAGCCTTGTGACAGCTGGGGCAGCTCGGTGTGTCCATTGCAAGACAGGCCTAGCAGCCGACAGTGATAGTAGCCATCACACGCGTATCTTCTGCCTGTGGCTATATCCAGTTTTATTAAAGGCTGGTTTCCATGTGCCTCATGGATAAAACAATCAAGTGTCTGCTGAGAAGGTGAAAACAACACTTAATGGTCTAATGAAAACTAACCTCAAGAAGATGATGTTATGACGGCCAGAAAAACGATCCACAAATACTCTGAGCACTGCAAAAAAGCAAGATCAATGTCTACAACCGTAGTTCAACTTGAGGCACATACGATAAAACAGCACCAAGGATGCCCAAATAGTGACAGCCCCCGTTACTTAGCCACAAAGCAGGAGCCGTAGAGAACGTGTCACGCGCCACGAGAGAGAGAGCGAGAGAGAGAGAGAGAGAGAGAGTCGCTGTGCGTGTGTCGTACGACAGAAGTGTGTGCCGTGCTCGCTGGTTTAGGTGGGAACAAGCGCGCGCGGAACAACTCCAGTCAGGGCGTCTGCGTACCTCTGCGGGAATAAGTTTCGGGTCGTGGCATCTTCTTTGTGGTGGTCGTCCCCGTCGTGGAGGTTTAAGTATGAGTGTGTATGTGCGGGTCGTCTTCTCGGCTGCTCGGTATCGGCCGAGCTGTGTCCGCTGATTTGAGTCAGCTGTGGCTGTTGGTAATCTGTGTGTGAGTGTCCGCGTGTTTTCTCAGTCATAATCTCTCCTTTCCCCGTTTCCTCAAACAATTAAATCATAAATCCACCTTACCCCCCCCCCCCCACCCGTTAATAAACAATTTTAAAGAAGTAATTAGTTGCTCAGCTCTGGTGACGGCGGTCGCTCGGTCCCGATTGACTGCTCCTGTATTGTAATTAATAATAATATTTGACGCCAAATACGCGTCACACTCCATATATAGGAAAAGCCGGATATTGAAGTAATCGCTTATGCATCTCCATAGCTGTCATTTTCAGCTTTAGCAGCTTATTAAGCGAGAAAAATAGTTAGTTCCCTGGCGGATTTGCGGGAATATTGGTATCACGGACCAAGATTGCGCACTATTTCCTCGATTCGTAAATCAAGGGGTCCCCTTTGTAAGAGGATACGGAGGATGTAGATCCTCCGTTTTGATCTCACTTCATTGACATTGCGAGGCACGGACTCGAAATGATCAGACATACCTTGATCGTATGAGTCGATATCGAAAAAATCATAATTATCCTAAGCGTCCATCCCTGTTGGGTCAGCCGCAGGTATTATTACTTTCTCTTTATCTCCTGTTAAATCAATTAACGGAGCTTTGATTTGAGAGTTATGTTTTGTTCAATCTATTGTGGACATTGGCTACTCCCATTATTTTAGAAAGTCACTGTCTGTAGATAACTCTCGCTCGACTGCGGCATTTTCTGCCTCTCGCACAGGTGATGTATGCTGCGCTTAATGCGCCTCGGGCTTTCTCTCGCCAAAGTTCTTGCGCACTATGTGATTAAAATCTGGGGCCGTACCTGACTCGACTACTGCTTCCTATATATTAATCTGCATCCCATTTCTGCACATTACTTCGTGCTCGACAATATCCACAATTAATCGTGTGCGTAATTTGGCTGCTAAGTCGGGCAAGACTTATGTTGGCGGTTACTGCTTTTCATTGCAATTTCGCTGCGCCTGCGAGCGCGGCGAAGTATTATCTGCCGGATCGGGTGTCGCTATGCTTGCTGTTGGCTGAGCTGGCATCGGAGCCTCGAGTGCCTGCGGTTGCTGTATTATTCCGGGGTGCATTGTGATTACTTCCAATGGTTCCAAATGTAGACCTTTGAGAAGTGCATCTTCCGGCGTGTATTGGAATTCTGGGTGCGGTTTGTTCAGCGACAGGTGTGTGATTGGTTTTTATGTTTTCGACTCCCTTGTTGGGTGCGCTGGCGGCTGCCATAGGTGTGCTATCTGCTCTTTTCACACCTTTTTGCAGCCTTTATTCTTGGTGCAAATGGGCCAATCATGAATGAATCAATGATAGGCTTGGCGTGCAGTGGCGATCTCGTAGGTAAACAGGTTCGTCGCGCGGCAGTGGCTCTTCATCAAGCTCAAAAACGCCAGAAAATTTTGTGATCAGCTCTCAAACGTGTTGTATATTCTCCTCATTACAGCCCTCTCTATCTATTAGGCTCATTATTTACTTGACCCTTTCTTCGCGTAACTTAGGATTTTCTCGAAAAATTTAATTTTTTTGGACGATTGCCATAGGCTCGTTGCCGATGTCTTTTCCTATTAGACGCATAATGTTTACTCGCTATTGTAACTCAGAAATGTGCCATTTGCGTAGATTAGCTCTACTTGCGGTATCGGTAATTTAATCGTGCTATTACCAAGATTAATGCATTCAGCATAAGTGGTCCCGTCGTGATTTTCGGCGACGAAATTTCCAAACAATATGTCTGGTCCCAAATTCTCAAGGGTACCCAGACAACTTTTGCATGTATATTAGTGACTTTAGCATGCATTATACATTCCGATTTAGCCGGAATTTAAAAATATTCTTCTTGCACAAAAGGAATCGTTATCATACTCAAGATTGAACTTTTTCAAGCGGTATCAATGCGCCCACTATATTTCTCTATGATGTCCCATCCGATCAGTCCCTCTGTATCAATGGGGAAGCTGTCTGGGACAACGAGCATTTCGTATAAAAGTCTATGCAAACAATCATTGTTTAACCCAGAGTCCGACTTTTGCCGGAGGTAACAACCGTGTTCCAATTTTGGAAGTTACCGATAATGACAATGGGTAGCAATAGGTTGGGTTGGTAATTTTTTTCATTTGATGATTTTCCAACTTATTTCTTATGTACATAATATAATAATTAAGCATAAAATTGAACATTTAAGCTACTTTTAAAAAAATATACACTCATTATCATGTTTTCAAATTTTCATATTTAGACACTCTTTTACCATTTTAAAGGATAACACCACTCTAGACCCGAATAAAAGGCCTAATTTTGACAGTTTATTCTGGGATTATGGGAAAAGGAATAGTATTCATATTTAGATGGTTCATTTAACACATATTTGATGTATGAAAAGAAATTTTTTTATTATGATTTTTGTACAAAATGGCGGCGCTAGAGCAGATCTGCGGACAACGATTTTTTTGAAGGTGCTCCGTGGGCGCAACGATTCCTCGAAAACCGCGAGAGCTGGAACAAAAAACCAAAAATTTTCTGAATCTACATACTAATAGTTATCGAAGTACGTAGGATTTTTTTTATTCCAATTTTTGTAGAAACTGTGCACTTCTGAACAAAACGTATCAATTTTCGACTAAAAAAAGAGTAGTAAATTGTTAATAAAACAAGTAATTTTCAAAATATCAAAAAACGGCTACGTACTTCGATGGAGAATATATTTGTGAAGCTACTGTACAAATTGCAAGTCGATTTATGCAATGGTGTTGAAGCTATGAGTGCGCCCAGTTTGAAAAAACCCGTTTCGAGAAAAACGCGTTTAAAGTTTTCGGAGCATTTATATCCTTGAAATTTTTGTATACTTCTAATCTGCGATGCCTGCACCGTACATTTGGCCATCTCTATTAATGTCTGACTCCTCCTCTTACTTCCTGGCTGATTTTAAGAACATCCAGACCTCTCTGGCATCGTCTGTTAGGGATCTCTCGGAAAACTTGATGCGACGCGCGTCCGCCTCCACGCAGAAATTATAACAGTTGTAACGTGGCAGTTACTATGGCTTATTATCTCGACACTTTACCAAATTTTCTAAGTTAATGGGCGCCAGGTAAAGCGCGGCTAACTCGGCACGAGCCCTTTCCCAGAGGAAGTTCCGTGAAGAGGAAAAATCAGGAATTAATAAATTTATAATAAACACTCACAAATTTCTCTTTAAATATACTTAAGCTTTATTTCTAATCGTCGAATAATAATACCGGTCGCCAATTTACAATTATTTCTTATTACTACCGGTCGCTATACAAAATGGCTACCCTAGTCCTCGTGCGCGTCTCACGCGACGACCGAATCACCACGTTTTCCCGAGCTTACTAATAAATAACAACCCCCTTGAACTTTCCCTACGAATCTTCTAATTTTCCCCTTTATCGATATCTTACGTAGTGTACCTTTCGCGCCGCGCACTGATTCCTCGTTGGTGTCACACCACCAATTCGCGTAAATGCCGAAAAGCGTTTTATTATAATTAGGTATATTTAATATAGAATAATATAAATTACCGACTCCGAGGAGTGTCGAGGGTCGCTCGACGATTACCAGTTCAACTCACCGTCGCTTGACTGTAGTCGCCGCGCTAGAAGTCTCGACGTCGTTGCCTCGTGGTCGCTACTAATTCGCGAACTCCGCGTGGCTCGAGAAATCCCTCTGGTCTCCTTTAGCGCGCGTCTCGAATCTCCTGCGCGACCAGGGAGAACCTGCCGATTTTCTCGTTGCGTTCCTCTGGTCTAATCTCGCCAAACCACCACTACTCTTTCTCCTCGCCGATGATGTCCTCGCAGTCTTACAAAAAAAAACGTGAGAGGTGCGCGCGACGTGCGTCTGAAAGCTACGACGGGCGGGCAGTCAATGCTAAAAATCGGAGAGGGTGGAAATCTCTTCCAAAATTTTGGCTTTTCTTCTCGCACAACTTCAGCTCACACACTTGTTGCTTCCGCCCTTTCTTTACGGTGATTGGCCTTGATTTTCCCTAGATGCAAAAATCAAGGCCAAGTCAGCGGTGATTTGAGTCGCTAATTCTGATTGGCCCGCTCCGCGAATGCCGCCCTGTCCACGCAGCGCGGGCAATATGAATTGCTAAATATACACGCGCGGGCAACCCGGCGTGTATATCTATATCGGGCGCTTTCGGTTTTGTCGCTGCTGGACCAACACAGTTGGCAGTGGCGACGTGCGCGCGTCGGCCTACGCTAGGAGAGGCCGGCAGCTTCATGCGGCTCGCGGCGCGGCGGCTGCTAGCTCTCCCCTCTGCCGACAGCCGTGTCGGTCTCTCTCTCTCTCTCTCTCTCTCGTGGCTACAGCCGAGATGGTGTGCCTCGAGGAAGCCGCCGCTGCCGCTGTGAATCCTCTCTCCTCCCGCGTCTGCGTGCATTGGGAGAGAGGGCGGTCGCGCGCGTGTGTGTGTGCGCGGGCAGCGGCTCATCATCCTCGAGAGGCGAGGAAGAAAGAACAAGCGAGAGAGAGAGGGTCGCGCGTACAGTGTGCAGTGATGTTGGTGCTGTGCATGTGTGTGTAGGCTCGTCGCCGTTGCTCGCTCCTAGCAGTCGTTGCTGCGGTGATCAGCTGGTGCCGCCGGTATGGGTGTGTGCGTGTGTGTGCCGGTCTGCGGCCTTCCTCGGTCGCGACTCCTTATCCTCATTCCCTCAACAAATAAATAACAATCCCCCCATTAATAACAATATTATTTAATATAAAAAATGCTCGGCTCTGGTGACGGGTGACTCGGTCGCGATTGACTGCCCGTATTAATATCATTGGGACGTGAAATACACGTCACAAACTCTCCCCCCCTAAGCGGGACACACCGCCAGGAGTGGACTGGTTATTCCAATAATCAAACGAGACTCTAATTGGGCCATTGTATCCCATCAACGCGATTCCCGAACAACACTCGGCACCAGAGCTTTTGCAAGAAACAATATATATACATATCTACACTTAAAACTAATCAAGCTGAAAACAAGCAAAAAAATTATTAGTACCTCCACCTTACTACTCCCAATCCGACCACAGAGCAACAGCGCTCATAGATCGCGCGACCATAGGGGGAATTATAATATCCTAAATAAAAAAAATTTCAATAAATAAATAAATAACAAGACTTTTAACAACTTACTGGGCATGGGTATGCCTCCGTCACTCCATGTTTCGGTCGCTAGTAGTTCTCAGGTTATGCCCCTTTGGTCGCCGATGCCTAGGGTCTCGGATGGGTCGCTATTAGCATTGTGGTCGCTAGAGTGATCAGGTTGCTCTCCTTCTACTGGTCGCTTCGATGGCTCTTCTCGAGGCGATGGGCCTCCAAGGTGGCGCGTAGCAGGACAGCTTGGTCGTGGGGCGGAAGGTCCGCAAGGCTCTCCGCCAGTCGTTGGATCCTTCCCATGATATCGTCCGGCGGGACTGCAGTCCTAGATGGGTCGCTTGGTGGGTCTGGTGGTGGGGGTAGTACACGACGCGGGGCTGCCGTCGGTCTCTCTGAGCCCCTATGATTCCGCTCCGAATGGACTACCGTCGTTGAGGGCAACGTCGACGGTTGCGAGACCCCTCGCGCCGGAGCCGGCTCCCCGGCTGCCGACGACGCCGTACCCGTCCCCGGCGGAGGATCGCGAGGTTCGTCTCGTAGGCCCATGCCCAGCGGGGCCGATCCCCCCTCATACTTCCACCGGACCCACTCCCGGTGAGGCTCACTGCATCTGGGGCAGCTCGTCACTTTTACGCCCCGCCTGCCGCAGTTGCGACACCAAGTATTTTGGCGGGGCCTTGGACATCTCGACGAGATATGCCCCTTCTGCCAACAGTTGTTGCAAGCCCCCTCAGGAGGGTCAAGCGTCGGGTCAGGGGGTATGGGGATCAGTCCATGGTTAAACATGATGCCCGTGAGCTTCACATTCTAGCTCTGAACATTCTTGTAGATGGTTCTCTTCTTTTACTCTGTGAACATAAAAGACAAAAAAATATAACAACTTCAAGGTCGCTTGTAAGGAAGAGGTCGCTACTACTGGGCTTTCCCCCTTGGGGGAATATATCTCTTCAATTCACTCACGTGCACCTCGGGTATTCTTTTATCCTCACCCATATTTAGCACATATACCAGCGGAGACTTAACTTCTTTGATGGCAAACGGGCCGTCAAACCGGCCAGCTAACTTAGCCGAAAAACGCTTGTCTTTGTTTGACAAGTCGTGGTTTGCCCTCATTACTAAGTCTCCTACCTGGAATGTCGCCTCCTTCCTGCCACGATTGTAGTATTTGGCTTGTCGCTCCTTTGCAGAATCGATATGCCTGATTACTAGGTCGCGTAGGGTATCCAGTCTTCTTACTCTCTCTAACCAATCTTCAGGGTCGTTACTAATAATTGGTCGCTTTGGCTCTACTTCTCTTCGTAAACTCTTCACCGGCCTTGGGTGTCGTCCATAATTCAAGAAGGCTGGTGATACCTTGGTGGTCGCTTGCATGGCAGTGTTGACTGCATGCCTAAACTCATGAAGATGGGCATCCCAATTCCGATGGTCTTGTTTTACGAAGGTCGCTATCATGGTCTTTAGGGTTCGATTGCTTCTCTCCACTGGATTGGCTTGCGGATGGTACGGTGGCGTGGTCACATGGGTCACTCCATACTCCTTCAGCGCGGCGGTCAGATGCTTATTAATGAACTCTTTCCCGTTATCCGTGAGTACGTAGTCTGGCGTCTCCCACCGAAACAAGATGAGCTCCTCTAGGGCGCGAGCCACCGACTTGCCATCCGCCTTTCTCAGCGGCTTCAGCTCGATCCACCGCGTGAAGAGATCTTGGAATACCACCAAGTATTTGAATTGATTCTTACTTGGTGCAAATTCCATAAAATCTACTGCCACTACGGCCCATGGTCGCTCTACAATTCTTTTGCCTAGTAGCCCTAGGGGTCCCGTCTGAGAAGCCTTGTGCTTCTGGCATTCGAGACAAGCCGGGACGAAGTGGCGCATGTCATAGTACATGCCTTGCCAGTAGTACTCGCGGGCCACTCGGTCATAGGTCTTCTCAAATCCCAGGTGTCCCGCGGAGGTGATGGAGTGGCTCTCCGTCATCACTCTCTCACGGTACTCTACTGGGACGACAAGTCTCCATCCTTCTTCTCGAGACGTCACTGGGTCAAATAGGGGGTCGCTACGAAATTTGTACAACATGCCATCGTCGATTCGCCAGTCTGGGAATCGGTGTGGGTGTCTTTGTACTTCTTCCATCCTAGTTACGTATCGCTCGTCCTGTATCTCTTCAAATCCAGCTATTTCCCCGCCATCCTCATACATCCTGGACAACGCATCAGGCACTTTCAGCAGAGTGCCCTTCCGATGGATTACTTCGAAGTCCCACTGCTGCATTTCAAGTGCCCAACGGGCTAGTCGTCCAGTAGGGTCCTTCAGATTATGAAGTCATTGGAGGGCGCTATGGTCGGTGATGGCCTTGAATTCGTACCCTTCAAGGTATGGTCGCAACTTCTTAATGGCCCATAATAACGCCAAGCATTCTCTTTCGGATGTGGTATAATTTCGTTCAGCCGCCGTGAGTACTCTACTCACATATACGATGGGGTGCTCTCCATCATCCCCTTCCTGTGTCAAAACCGCCCCAATCGCCACTCCGCTTGCATCACTCTGGACCGTGAAGGTTTTGCCAAAATCTGGTCTTGCCAGGACCGGAGCTACCGTTAGCGCCTTCTTTAGACCTTCAAAGGCCTCTTGTTGGTCGCTATCCCATTTCCATTCTTGCCCCTTTCTTAGTAATTTCACTAACGGAATTTTCATCTCTGAGTCGTTCTCAATGAATCGCGCGTACCATCCTACCATACCCAGAAATCGTCTCAGTTGCTTAACGGTCTTCGGCGCTGGATATTCTGTCACTGGCGATACCTTTTCTGGGTCTGGTAGCAATCCATCTTCATCAAGCAAGAAGCCTAAGTACGTCACTCTCGAGCGGCAGAATTCGCACTTTTTCCGATTTACTACCAATCCTGCTTCGTCCAGCTTCTTGAGGACCAGCTCCAACCATTGGAGATGTTCCTCAAAGGTCTCGGTCGCTATAATGATGTCGTCCAAGTATCCAAACACATATGGTTCATACTGGACGCCAAACAAAGCATCGATCAGACGTTGAAAGGTCATAGGCGCATTCGTTAATCCGAAGGGCATTTTTACAAATTGCCAAAGCCCTGACCCCGGCACTGCAAATGCTGTAAATTTCTTGCTGCTTTGCTCCATCGGTACTTGAAAATAGGCTTGCTTGAGGTCAATTTTGGTCAAATATTTGGCTTTACGCAATTTGTCTAATATGGAATCCATGCTCCTGATAGGATATGCATCCTTCCGGGTCACTTTGTTGAGGTCGCGATAATCTATACAAAATCTATAGCTCTCGTCTGGCTTCTTGATGATTACCGGGGCGCTACTCCATTCACTTGCCGATCGCTCTATTACTCCACTCCTGAACATCTTCTCTATCTCTTCGTGTACTACTTGCAGAAGTTTGGGTGACATTCTTCTTGGCCGATGTTTGATGGCGGCTGCAGAGAGGACATCTATGTGATGTTCGGTCAGTGTGGACGTTCCTACATTTTCCGATGGCGGAGGTAATATCTTGGTCACTAGGTCTTCTATGGCTTTCCGCTGCTCGTCGTCTGCCTCGGTAATTCCGGCGTATTCGGCGTATGCTGGGGTCGCTTCGATTTCCTCGTCGTCCCAAGATTGCTTCCACGAGCCCTCGTTAGTCCTCGACATCCGACTGCCGTATCTTACATCAACGTCCCATGGGGTGGTAAAGTCCTGTCCAAGTAAAATGTCGTGGTCGCAAGGATCTACGGCTCTTACCGTCAGCTTCCTGGACCTGCCATCCAATTCCATGTTGATGTCCAGATACCCCAATACTTTCTTTGTTCCACCTAACACACTTCTTATAACAGAGTTCGCTGGTCGCAATCGGTCCTTGAACTTAGCCGCTATCTCTGGTCCTACTAGGGAGACCGTGGCTCCTCCATCAATTAGGGCTCTGTACGGCCTACCACCTAGTATTACCTTCGTGAAGATGCGGTTCTCTGCGCTCATACCTGCGACTTCGTCTTCGCCTGGTTCCGGAACCTCAAGTTGGTCGGCCTCCGGCGTACGTAGTACGCTGCTCTCCCCCCCTAGACTAGATGTGGGCACCCCAACATCTAAGTCTGTAACAGAGGTGGAGGGGCCCTCCAACGAGGGAGTAGACACCTGTGACCCTTCCAGAAGGTCGACCGCCTCTCGTACGAGGGCTATGTGCTCAAAATCCTTCTGCTCGTCAGCTGTTGGATTGAGCGCCGTTACGTCGGACCCTTCGAGGATCGGTAAGGTTGTCACTCTTTCGGTCACTCCATAGCTCTCACGACTCTTTCTATTCTCTACTTTTTTTCTCTCTTCTCGAATTTTGTTGCTCTCACTACTCTCTCTACTCTCTACTTTTTCTCTCTCTTCTCGAATTTTATTGCTCTCACTACTCTCTATACTTAATGGTCTTGTGATCGCTATTGGTGAAGTCCCATTTAATCCTCCGCTGTTTGATGTATAGCTCCATACTGGGTGGGTCTCCCCATCTGACAATGTGGACTTAATACTTTTAGCTACCTCGCCTATCATCGATCCACTTCTCTCTTGGTCGCTGCTAAATTTCGCGTTCTCTGGGGTCGCTATTCTCTTCTCCTGCATGGTCGGTTGGGCGCTATGCTGGCTTCCCTTTATTGTTGCCAGTTTCGTCCGGTTTGCGGTTGCTGGGGAGGTATGGGACTCTTCTGCCTCCCCTGCATCCCGTTTCCCATGGCCTGATTATTTGGAGAAGACTGCCATGCCGGCTGTCTATTGGGACATTCGTTTGCATAGTGTCCCATAGCCCTACACAAGTAGCATGTCCTTTGTGGACATTATCTAGCTCGGTGCCCTACCGTCTGGCAGGTATAGCATGCAACGTATACTGGTATATTTTGGGCAGGAGGCCCATTTTGGTCTCTAGTTCCTCTCATATTATAGGCGCCTTGGCCGGTGAATCCTTGGGCCTGACCACCTCTACCCTGAAACGAGTTAACATTCTGGGGAGGAGACCATTGCCAAGCGGGCACAAAACTCGGTCGCAGTGGATTCAGCGGTGTGCTGTGCATCATAGTTGCGGTCGCGTTGTGTGAGGCTGGCTGTACTGGGGTCGCTTGTACGTTGGCCTCAGGCCTTTGATTCTCCTTGGCAGCGGCTACCGCATTTATTTGTTTTTTCTTCGCTTTTCTATTCCAATTTCTCTTTCTCGCAGGTTTGGTTGTCGCTGATGTGCTGTCGCTAGTGTCGCTTTCTGGGTTCAATTTCTCGTAGGCTGCCGCTACCTTACGGACTGAGGGTATCCCAGAGTATGCTGCACCTGGTATGCTCATCTTCTCCTTTGGTGGAGGCTCTTCAAACCGATCATCTAGTTCTTTCTCCTTTTCCCAAATTCTTCCTAGTTTCTCTATATCCTTGAGCGTTTTGATTTCTTTCCCCGCCATGAAGTGTCGATATTCTTTGCTCAAGCCCTTGTAGGCCTGTTTTACTATTGTTTTCCTGGATAGGGGTCGCTTAAAGTGGTCGACAATGTATTCCACGCAGGATATATAATTGGCAATCTTTTCTCCTTTAGCCATCGATCGGTTCCGTAAGTCCGGTTAAAGTCTTTCCATGATTTTAGTTCCGGTCGCTTCGATCGATACCATCTGCTAGCATTTTTCGAAAAGATCGATGGTAAAGCATTCAACAGCTCCCTGTCGCTCATAGCTAGGCTTGCTTTGCAATCCTGCAGCCGGTCCAAAATTTCCTCTGCCTCCTTATCTTCCCCATTGAACTTTAGGTTCCAGCTCTGCAATATTTTAACATTCTTCCCCGCTATATCTGCATTCGAATGACTTTTCCTAATTTTTTGTTTCATTTCTACTTCCTTTATTGTGGTCGCTATCTGAGTCTGATGACGTTGTATTACCGTCGCTACTTGTGGTACTATTACTCGAACTCCTATATCTACGGTTTTTCACTTTACGGCTATCTCTCTTCTTTACTAATCTTCGGTCTAGTACGCTACTTTCCGAGCTACTCGATGACAGTCGCTTTCGTTCTCCTCTTCTCTGTTTTGATGCTTCGGTTTGCTGGTCTGTTGGCCTACGAACGGTGTTCACCTTAGGACTCCGAATCTCTGCCACTTCGTGATTCCTGGGTCGCTGTCTTCTCTCTTGAGATCCCCTCGGTGGTCTCGGAGTGTCTACGTAACCCTGTGGGTTTGCTACCGGAGGTGGGACTACTGGAGGTTGTGGCGCGTATACCGGTTCCCGGAGGAGAATTGGTCTATGTTGTGCCATTTTCAGATGTTCAAACTCCTGCAGTAGCCGTTCGTATGGTCCTGCCCCTCGTGGAATGGCATCTTCTTCTCGATTCTCATCTTCTTTGTTGCTCACGTCGCTACTGTCTGTTGAGTTCTCATTTCTTGGGTTGTTGGCTATGGGGTCTCTATGTTTTACTTGTCTAATATATTGAATACTGTCGTTCGGGTTTATCCCCTGCTGTGGCGTTTGGCTTTGTGATGTTCCTGTCGGATTGTCACTCCTTGCTAGGGGTTGTCCCCTATGACTAGTCCCCGGACTAGTCTCTCTGCGGTGGTTGGCATCGAAGGTAACGTTGGTTCCGAAGCCGTTGACGCTGGTGTAATCAATTGTATTGGTCTCTGGATCATTGGTACCGCGGGAGTTCCCGTACTGGAATCCGGTGATGGATGATTTCCTGTATAATGGAAAAGTGGCTCTGGCAGCCTCCATTGGTAGCCGGTTGGTATCATCTTCATTAGTCCCGGAGTATATGCCAACTGTGTATGACTGCTCATCGCTAAGAGTTGCGGTGGAAACCCTGTTTGCACTCTTGGTCGTGTGTTTGCAGACACCATCTGCATCGCGAAGCTATCCGTTGGTCCCCGTGTACGAACTGGTGTCGTCGTAGTGAGAGTGGTGGTCGCTTTGCTTATCGTTTCTAGCGTAACTACTGGTAAATCGGTCGTTTGTTGTTGTATTGTGACTTGAATCTGCTCCGTGATTGCCTGTCCCTCTTCTTGGCTATACTCTGTTTCTGTGCTTTGCAACTCTACTTCTTTGGTCGTTCTCTTAGGTTTCCTACCTCTTTTCTTCTTCTGAGGTATTTGTTCAAAAGATTCCTCTTGCATTATGGCCGCCGATGTTGTTGGTACTTGATCCCATGGTCTCTCATCCAATACTGTATCCCAATTTATTGCTGCACCTGGTTCCACTGTCCTTATACTTGCCCGCAAGAGTCTGTCTCTAAGTTGGGCTGTTGTCCCAGATACGCTAAGTCCCATCTGATCTAGAATTATTATTAGTTCGCTGGGGTCCATCCCATTTATTCTACTTGATACTGCCATTCGCTGGCGTATGCGCGGATCCTTCTTTGCTGCTTGTCTTGTGTTCATTTTGTACTCTACTCGTACACTAAGGGAAGAAAACAAAAAAAAACAGCGGTTTGGTCGCTAGTTACACTCTACAGTTACTGCAGTATTCGCTATATTGGGAGGACCCGCCCAAGTCTTTGGAATCTTTTCAAAGACGGGAATTTAACTTGCAATACCTGGTGCACGTGAATGCAGAGGTCGCTAATAAAGGGGATCAGTCTTAACTCTTTTACGGGACAATTTTCCTGCCTAACTACTGTGTCACTAATTTTCAATTTTTATAATGATTTATAATAATAATATGTATATTTATATATGTATGTTACTCTGGAGATTACCGTATATACTTTTACTAAAGGGACAAAAGGAGATAAACAAAGAAAATAGCTTCTTTTCTTGAGGTCTTCTTTATCGGTTCCTTTAGCTGAAAATGCCTACTCGAAATTTGTTTGCCTAGCTCTTGAGTAGCTGCTCAAAAAAACCCTGACGCGAATCTAATAAATTCGCTATTCAGTCTTCAGTAGTTCTTGGTCTTCTCTTCTTGTTTATATCTGGAGTAATAATCTGAGGTTTCTTCTTGGTCGCAATCAATTTTCAGTAAATAATTCCCAATACAATTAAATAAATATATATATATATATATATATATATATATATATATATATATATATATATGTAATAATTAATTTTTCCTTTGACACAGTAGTTATAATATAAAATACAATAACTTTAGTTGTATTTTTATACCCAATTTCCAGTAGTTGTTAGAAAAATTTTATTCTTAACTAAATTATAAATCGTTCTTACTAATCGATTTGGGGGTAGTAGCACAGCAAATAATATTTTGTGGAGGTGTTCGCAAAATGAATTTTTCCTATACGGTCATACGGTGGTGTGACTCCTACTCTACTACTTTAAAGTCGTTGAGGAGACTTGAAAAATAGGTCAGAATTCAGAAAATTACACACAATTAATTTATCTATCACTCTAACTCATTACTCAAATTTCACTAAATCTCCAACAAAGATTTTCTGAATTTGTCTCCTATTTTCCCCACCTTCTCTATTTATCGCTATTATATTCAGTGCGTCGCCGCAGCCTTCCGATTACACTGGTATTTCGCTATTTTCTTTAGATATCGCTACAAGCTTCCTCCAGTAACCGAAGAAAATTCTCAAAAAGAATCCTACGAAAGGTCCCAATTGTAACGAAAATTTTCTTTACTACGCACCCAATCTGTGAAAACCCTCAATCAAAAATTACTCGAAAATTTTTCAAGAATATCAAAAGAAAATCTCTCAAATCCAAAAAAAAATTTTCTCAACAAAAACCCTTCAAAAAGAAAATGTTGAAAAATTTTCAAAGACAGTTTCAACAATTTCTGAAAAAAAAAATGTTAAAAAATTGTCAAAAAGGACTCCCAAAAAAAAATTTCACAATCAAACTAAAAAAATAAATATCTTCGAAAAATTCTCAATATCTCAAAAAAAACCTTTTATTTTTTTTTTTTGGAAAATTCCTCACATAAAAAACTTCAAAAATAATTTCGGAATATTCTCAAAATAACCAAAAAAAAATCTTTCCGAAAAATTCTCCAAATCGAAAAATCCCTTAAAAAAATAATTTCGGAAAATTCGCAAAAATATCCAAAAAAAATTTCCGGAAAATTCTCAAAATCGAAAAATTTTCAAAAAAAAATTTCGGAAAATTCCCAAAAATATCCAAAAAATCTTTCCGAAAAATTCTCAAACACAAAAAATTTTCAAAAAATAATCTCGGAAAATTCTCAAAAATATCCAAGCAATTTTTCCGGAAAATTCTCAAAATTGAATTTTTTTTAAAAAATAATCTCGGAAAATTCTCAAAAATATCCAAAAAATTTTACCGGAAAATTCTCAAAATCAAAAAATTTTCAAAAAAATTCCAAAAAAATTTTCCGGAAAATTCTCAAAATCGAAAAATTTTAAAAAATTATGTCAAAAAATTCTCGTAATTAAAAAATTTTTAAAAAATAATTTCGGAATATTCTCAAAAAAAAATTCAAAAAAAAATTTCCCGGAAAATTCTCAAAATCGAAAAATTATCAAAAATAAATCCAAAAAAATTTTCAAAAATAAATCCAAAAAAATTTTCAAAAATAAATCCATAAAAATTTTCAAAAATAAATCCAAAAAAATTTTCAAAAATAAATCCATAAAAATTTTCAAAAATAAATCCAAAAAAATTTTCAAAAATAAATCCAAAAAAATTTTCCGGAAAATTATCAAAATCGAAAAATTTATTAGTCGATTAACCCAAGTGAAAATTTTCTTAGTCCAATTTATAATCCAATAGCTCAAGTGAAAAAATTTCAAAGTCCCATTTATAACCCAATAGCTCAAGTGAAAAATTTTCTAAGTCCTACTTATAAATTTCTTAAACACACAAAAAAAAATAATCTTTCCACTTTACCTAAATTTTCATACGACACAAAAAAACGTTTTAGTCGCTGCACTTTCGCTGGCTCGGGCACTGTGTAAAAAAAAATTTTTCGATTTTTCCCGAACTCTCTTAATTAATTTATTCTGTCGCTATTTTTCCCGTTTTTCCAGATTCACTAAGCCCCCGTTGGTACGTCATTTGTAACGTGGCTTTCGTGAGTTGGAAAATCAGAAATCACTAAATTTTTAATAAACACTCACAAATTTCTCTTTAAATATACTTAAGCTTTATTTCTAATCGTCGAATAATAATACCGGTCGCCAATTTACAATTATTTCTTATTACTACCGGTCGCTATACAAAATGGCTACCCTAGCCCTCGTGCGCCTCTCCCGCGACGACCGAACCACCACGTTTTCCCGAGCTTACTAATAAATAACAACCCCCTTGAATTTTCCCTACGAATTTTCTAATTTTCCCCTTTATCGATATCTTACGTAGTGTACCTCTCGCGCTGCGCACTGATTCCTCGTTGGTGTCACACCACCAATTCGCGTAAATGCCGGAAAGCGTTTTATTATAATTAGGTATATTTAATATAGAATAATATAAATTACCGACTCCGAGGAGTGCCGAGGGTCGCTCGACGATTACCAGTTCAACTCACCGTCGCTTGACTGTAGTCGCCGCGCTAGAAGTCTCGACGTCGTTGCCTCGTGGTCGCTACTAATTCGCGAACTCCGTGTGGCCCGAGAAATCCCTCTGGTCTCCTTTAGCGCGCGTCTCGAATCTCCTGCGCGACCAGGGAGAACCTGCGGATTTTCTCGTTGCGCTCCTCTGGTCTAATCTCGCCAAACCACCACTACTCTTTCTCCTCGCCGATGATATCCTCGCAGTCTTACAAAAAAAAACGTGAGAGGTGCGCGCGACGTGCGTCTGAAAGCTACGACGGGCGGGCAGTCAATGCTAAAAATCGGAGAGGGTGGAAATCTCTTCCAAAATTTTGGCTTTTCTTCTCGCACAACTTCAGCTCACACACTTGTTGCTTCCGCCCCTTTCTTTACGGTGATTGGCCTTGATTTTCCCTAGATGCAAAAATCAAGGCCAAGTCAGCGGTGATTTGAGTCGCTAATTCTGATTGGCCTGCTCCGCGAATGCCGCCCTGTCCACGCAGCGCGGACAATATGAATTGCTAGATATACACGCGCGGGCAACCCGGCGTGTATATCTATATCGGGCGCTTTCGGTTTTGTCTCTGCCGGACCAACACAGTTGGCAGCGGCGACGTGCGCGCGTCGGCCTACGCTAGGAGAGGCCGGCAGCTGCATGCGGCTCGCGGCGCGGCGGCTGATAGCTCTCTCCTCTGCCGACAGCCGTGTCGGTATCTCTCTCTCTCTCTTTCTCTCTCTCTCTCTCGTGGCTACAGCCGAGATGGTGTGCCTCGAGGAAGCCGCCGCTGCCGCTGTGAATCCTCTCTCCTCCCGCGTCTGCGTGCATCGGGAGAGAGGGCGGTCGCGCGCGCGTGTGTGTATGTGTGTGCGCGGGCAGCGGCTCATCATCCTCGAGAGGCGAGGAAGAAAGAGCAAGCGAGAGAGAGAGAGGGTCACGCGTACAGTGTGCAGTGATGTTGGTACTGTGCATGTGTGTGTAGGCTCGTCGCCGTTGCTCGCTCCTAGCAGTCATTGCTGCGGTGATCAGCTGGTGCCGCCGGTATGGGTGTGTGCGTGTGTGTGCCGGTCTGCGGCCTTCCTCGGTCGCGACTCCTTATCCTCATTCCCTCAACAAATAAATAACAATCCCCCCATTAATAACAATATTATTTAATATAAAAAATGCTCGGCTCTGGTAACGGGTGACTCGGTCGCGATTGACTTCCCGTATTAATATCATTGGGACGTGAAATACACGTCACACAGTTCGGTACGATTGTCAAGCCCAAGTGTTCCATCAGCTTCATGACACTTGAAAGGCCATCATTGTAGATACCTGCAGCAATATATACTGCGGTATCGAGCACGTGTTTGCCACTAGAGAAAGATTTTGGAGCCATAGACCAGACAGTCGCATTGAAACTTTCGTTGCTATTTTGTGTGAAGCCGCATAAGCAACGCGTAAGTAGATCGTCACTGCTTAACTGTTTATAAATTGGCGAAATCGCTTTATAAACTTCTTCAGAGAGAGGTGGTTTATGTACAAAATCTTCTCCAATAGCTTGAGCCTTTTGCCAAGAGCACCATGAAGTTTCTCCGCTCGGGCATCTTTCGTGTCTCGGTTGATCATCAGTAGACAATTTGTGGTCCAGCGTTGCGTAGATTTCATTGCGCATTTTCTTCTCAGAATCATGATTCCTACGAATTGCTAAACCATAATAAATTGCCAACTCGTCTATGAGCTTGCCAGTAAGCTTACCTTTTCCTCCAAGTCCTTTTATTTGTTTTTTCAAATTACGGAGACGAGAACCCATCCGCTTCTGCACATGATCGATACATTTTTTTATTATGATGAACTTCTCGTAGGGCTCAGAATCTATGATTCCTTTGAAGGTTTTTGAATCTCCATCGCCCACCTAATTAGCGTACTTCAAATTGTGCAAAGATTCTGAGCGCTGGAACAGTTCGATGACGGCGTCCACTTCCATCTTTCCTGCGGAGCCGACGTGGTTCGTTTGGCATTCATCTTTGTGAGTTTGGCTCCACTCCTTGAACTCTATGGTGTTAGTTTTGGTTTTCCAAAATTCGCAAGCTTGCAATATTTAGATTTCACCAAAACATCGAATACTTTGCCATTATACCAGCCGATAGTGAAACAAACCCGTAAATAGATGAAAAACCACGCTTGCTCCACGATCCATCACCAGATACAGTAATGTCATTTGGATCGTCAGTTTTTTCTCGTTCTTTTTTAGCTGCAGTTTTCATACTGAGCTTACAAACAGCTACTGCTTCAATGGCAATTTTCTTAACAACTGTATCGTAAAACGATTGAAAAATTGGCCATGGGAGATCCATGAAGGCGCATAACTTTATAATGCCATTCAATCCTATTCCTAGTAATCGCATGGCAAGAACAATTCTGCGATTAATATCATATCCTTTCTGAATAAATGGACAACTAGGAATAGTAATCTGATCACAGTTTTTACAGGAAATCACAATTTTGAAACCCAAGCCTCGCTTTCCAGGTTCGGTGAACGTTACATCGGATTTGCATTTTTTACATACAAGAGCTTGCGATATCGCGGAGAACACTGCTACAAAATTCAGAATTCGGTAACCGAAAGCTTCATTTACTTCAAAATCATTGAAGTTTACATCTGATAATTTTTTAGCCGATATACTAACGTTCTCCAGGCTTGGCTTCTCCAGCTCGTAACGATTTTGCGGCCGTCGGTTTGATATTCTCGGTCTTTTTGCACTACTCCGTCCTCCTTGGCCGGTTTTTTGTCACAATACACGACTTTTCTCGCACTCATATTGTTTATTCGAAAACTTTTACAATAACAAAACACGTTATTAATATTCTTCAACGTAAATGCACGGAAAGAAAATAAAGCGTCTGCACGGCGTCGTTTGGCAGCTGTACTAGTTCACACACACACACACACGCACGCACGCACGCACGCACGCAAACACGCACGCACGCACGCACGCACACACACACAAACTTCTATTCAGTGTTAGTACACCCTAGTGGACTTCTGAGGAACCACAATGACCATAAGCAATAGAATTTGGACAGGTAGGAGCACTATACATAGTCGATAAATCAAAGCGCGCCGTGGTGGCTGATTCAGCCGTCACGGCGCGCTCCGAGGCGCTGCGGCAAAATCGAGAATTGGACCTCTTACAAATTTTATTTCTGTATAAAACCAATTGGATATGATTTTTAAGGGTCCAAAGTATCGTTTAAGCAAAAAAAATAGATTTTTTGAAAATTTTAGAGTGGTCTTACCCCTTAAGGAGGCCACATTACCTGCACCCACCTTAATTACACGGACTATCTATCTAAAGAATTAAAGAACTTATCTAATTGTTACAATACAAGTAGACACAAGTAGACATTTACCAAGCACATGTTTACAATGTTATTGAAACGATGACAGCTGTAAGGAATTACACCAGTACATATAGTCGTCTGCTATTTGCATCGCGGTTGGTAAGTCAATGACTGTAGGTTAGGATGACTTGTACCAACAGATTTAATAATTAAGCGCACAATTTAAAAATTTGGCAGAGTAATAGTTAGGATATTAATGTGTACTTAAAAGTACATATTCTTAAGAACTCGAAAAGCATAACTCGAAATAAGAAAAATTAAAAGGAACAAAATTATTGATTTTCTTGGATCTTTTATATTCTGTAATAGATATTTATATGTAGAATGTTTATATATAACTCTTAAAAAAATAATTTTTTTCAAAAAGACCCCGCTGAATCCTTATGGGAAATGACTCTGTGTCAAACTCTCGGAAACTTTGGATTCTGATAGACCTTAATGTGTACATCAAAAGTCTCAATCAACACTAAGTCCTAAAAACTCATGGTCTTAAGATATGGCCCTTTAAAGTTGGGTTTTTCGTGCGTTTTACAGTTGCGTTGACCTAGTGTAAGACTGTATTCTTTGTCCATTTATATATATAACCCCAAACCTCATACCCCATAAACCCAAAAGCAAATAATCCAAACCTCATGAACCCAGAACTCCATAACCGCAAACCTCATGACCCAAAACCCCATAACCCTAAACCCTACAATCCTAGACCACATAACCCCAAACCCCTTAAGCCTAAATCTCATAAACCCATAAGCCCATAATACCATTACCCCATAACCCCAGACCTCATAAGTCAGAACCCGTTAACCTCAGAGAGAGACCTACTTCCGAGAGATGTTATTTGTGTCACTCAGTTTTATGAACAATTAAATTAGAATAATGTAAAATTCAATGCAGAAATCTGTAATCGGCTCCGACCTCCCCTTAATACTGATCATTTGATGTGTTGGTCATTTTAGATAGGTTAGATTCTCGAGGACCATCGACCCGAGTTTTTCTTCTTATTTTATCAGTAGGATTGCTAGAACATTATTCAATTTATCCCACAGGGCCGTCGAACTTTAGCATGCGATACCAAACCGAAAATTTGATTTAATCTAACTTAGCCAGTGGCTATTTTTTAGTTGAAGATCTCATATACAAAGCTATATTGATAAAAATAAAAAAAAATATATTCTACTTATCTGTTTTGAGCATAATCTGAATTAATTGTTCGAGCTGTGTGAATCTCGCTAAACCTCGATCGCCATTCTGATTTTTATGAAAGGTAAACCCGCTTTTTGTTCTTGTCTACCGTACCTAATAGTTCCTTCTTCATTCAAACAAAAGGGTGGTTTGAAATCTTCTTTATTAATTTCTAATATTTGGGAAGCACACAAGGTTGTGCGATCGTGGGCGACCATCTCGGCGTTAGAGAGTTAAGGTGGCTTGAACGGTGAATAACGTATCAAGCGAGGGCCACATCGAAGGTTTCAGTTTTGTTTTTAATCAATTTTCAATTATCATATTTAAATTTTATTCTAATGCATAAAAAAACGCTAGTTTGTTGACTTAGCTCTCAGCGCACATACGTAGAAGCAGTTTTTCAACGTTCACTCTCAATATACTTTTTACTTGGCCGTTAACATATACATTTGATCATGTCAGTAGATTCCGTGTAAAATAATCTTTAATTACATATTAAATTTGTTAATAACCCATTCCCATAAGGTTATGTGCTGAATGTGACTTTTTAAACTTAGTTTATTCGATAATTTAGTCATTGACCCCGGATTTTATTTATATATATCAAATATATATTTTTACAAAAAGTCGCTGAAGCCACCATAAATACAGATTTTATCACGCAGGTATAAGCATTAAGTGGTTAAAATTTCCCAAAATCTTTCAAATTTCAAAAGTAAACCTATCAAAACTTTGGATTCTGATACTCCTTAATATGTAGATCAAAAGTATCAATAGGCACTAAGTCCTAAAAGCTCATGGTCTTAAGATGTGGCCCTTTGAAGTTGGGCTTTTCGTGCGTTTTACAATAGCGTTGACCTACTGTAAGACTGTATGTCCGTGTATATATATATGCGCGTCTAAAACCGATAACTCCAAACTCCATACCCCATAAACCCGAAAGCAAATAATCCAAAATCCCATGACCCCAAACTTCATAACCACATGACCCCAGAACTCCATAACCGCAGACCTCATGACCACAAACTCCATAACCCTAAACTCTATAATCCAAGACCACATAACCCCAAACCCTATAAGCCTAAATCTCATAAACCCATAACACCATTACCCCATAACCTCAGACCTCATAAGTCAGAACCCCTTAACCGCAGACCCCATAACGTTCCGAATTCTAAATACCATGTTCATAAATAGAACCCCGCTTCTTACTTCCGAGAGATGTTATTTGTGTCACTCAGTTGTAGAAGCTAAAAGCTTCTACAGTCTGCCGACAGATGGCGGCAACGGGGTAATCACAAACACTGTATAAAATCAGGATCTTCAGTCCATAAGTAAAGAGCTGATCATGTACGATTACGCTGGACTGTAGTTAGGTTCTAGCAGGGCTAAGTTGGTATACATATTTTATATTCAGTATAAAATTATATACTGTATTCATCTATTGTTTCTTCTATTACATAATGTCTGTTAGTGACCGAAAATGGGCGGTAGGGGTGGTAGACCACTGCGTATTCGTTGTTACGTATGTGATTGGGGATATGACGGACGATAATTAGTACGTATAAAGAGGGATGAAAACATAATTCAACGGCAAATAGCAGTCGTAAGACGCGATGACCTAAATCATCCACCTTTGGAAATGAACGATTAATCCAGATTGTGTGCGAATTATAATAGGAGTATTTTGAATGAGATAGCACTGTTGGATGCAGATCCAACTTGTCTTCGATTGAAAGTGTTGACTCAAACAGGTAAAGCCTCTTGTGTCATCTGTAATGCTCAAAACAATGTTAGGTCATGTATAAATAATTTAGATGAGAACGGTCTATTTTTCAAGATCTTGTTACCTGTTCTACGTTCTATTAACAGGCCATGGATCATTACTGGACCGGAAATGTTTGCATTTTAAGATCATTTTAGACCAGCTTGGATTAATAAAGCAAAGTGTTTTGATGTAAACAATTTAACCGATGAAGATTTCCAACGCATTGCACCTATGACAAAGCAACAGGTTGAAGAATTTTTCACTTATTGTGATCCAGTTATGCAGAACAAGAAGCTTCGATACATAAGTAGAAAGAATTTACTCACTTTTATGTGTAAAATGAGACAAGGTTTCAGTGATTAGTTTTTAAAAGTTATTTTTGATTATACGTGTAGACAAACTGTAAGTTCCGTTATTGATTACGTCAGAAGGTCTGCATCGATAACTAGACAAGATTACATAGCTCAACACGTAACAGATTTTTCTAATGCTTTGTACAATCCTCAACCAAATGAAGCAAGGGCTATTGCTATCATTGAAGGTACGTATACATATATACATAAGAGTCGTAGCTTTCGTGTATTGCGACAATCTTATTCCCTTCATAAACACAGGCATCTTTTGACACCTATTTTAGTTGTGGCTGCTGATGGATTTATTCTGGCAATCTTCGGTCCATCTTTTTCTGATTCTGCAAATAATGGCGCTGCAATCGTCAGACACGAATTTCAATACGATGGAAATTTTTTGAGGGATTTGTTTTTAAATGATGACATTGTTTTAGTCGATAGAGGGTATCGAGATGCCAGACCATTTTTACAACTTTTAGGTATTGAGCATAAAATGCCCGCACTACTTACACCAGGACAAAGGCAACTATCCACAGAAGATGCGAATGCAACACGTATCATTACTAAGAGTAGGTGGACAGTGGAAAGCAGAAATGGCCACCTTCAATCGATGTTCAAGTGTTTTCGAAAAACTTTAAACGTGCAGCATGCAAAACATATAGATGATTTTTACCGCATTGCTGGTGCAATAATAAATCGATTTCATCCTGTTATAAATATGCAAGGTGCAACTGTGGAACTTGCTGAACAAATCTTATTAAGATCACGAACTCCTAATATAGTCGAAGCTAGAGTTGAGACTGATAATATTCAGAGAAGAAATGGCCAATGGAGACGTTTGACTCATCGTGATATTCCAGACATCCCTGTTCTTGACTTAGATTATCTGAGGGACTTAACAGTAGGGGTTTATTAAGTTAATCTTGCCCCATCTTACATAAAAGATAAATTCATAAGAGAAAATAATGAGGAGCCTCAACTTGAACATATTAACGAACCAGGCTTTTTGAGAATTAGGATATATTCCAGGTTTCGAAATGCTACGAAACACCAAACATTTATTATATATATATATGGACATACAGTCTTACACTAGGTCAACGCTACTGTAAAACGCACGAAAAGCCAACTTCAAAGGACCATATCTTAAGACCATGATCTTTTAGGACTTAGTGCCTATTGATACTTTTGATCTACACTTAAAGGAGTATCAGAATCCAAAGTTTCAGAGCGTTTGACAGAGAGCCATTTCCCATAAGGATTCTCCTTTCACCATTTTTCGACCAGACGTCATATATAAGTCGAGGTAGTCAATGTAAATATAAACGTCACACACCAAGCCTCTAGGAAACTTATTTTTCAGCAAGTACCAACTTTTGATAGGTTTCCTTTTGAAATTTGAAAGATTTTGGGAAATTTTAATCACTTAAAGCTTATACCTGCGTGATAAAATCTGTATTTATGATGGCTTCAGCGACTTTTTGTAAAAATATAGACGTCAGTGAAATTTTCCAAAAATATTCTTTGAACATTAAACGTTTGATATATATAAATAAAATCCGGGGTCAATGACTAAATTATCGAATAAACTAAGTTTAAAAAAGTCACATTCAGCACATAACCTTATGGGAATGGGTTATTAACAAATTTAATATGTAATTAAAGATTATTTTACACGGAATCTACTGACATGATCAAATGTATGTGTTAACGGCCAAGTAAAAAGTATATTGAGAGTGAACGTTGAAAAACTGCTTCTACGTATGTGCGCTGAGAGCTAAGTCAACAAACTAGCGTTTTTTTATGCATTAGAATAAAATTTAAATATGATAATTGAAAATCAATTAAAAACAAAACTGAAACCTCCGATGTGGCCCTCGCTTGATACGTTACTCACCGTTCAAGCCACCTTAACTCTCTAACGCCGAGATGGTCGCCCACGATCGCCCAATCTTGTGTGCTTCCCAAATATTAGAAATCAATAAAGAAGATTTCAAACCACTCTTTTGTTTGAATGAAGAAGGAACTATTGGGCACGGTAGACAAGAACAAAAAGCGGGCTTACCTTTCATAAAAATCAGAATGGCAATCTAGGTGTAGCGAGATTCACACAGCTCGAACAATTAAATCAGATTATGCTCAAAACAGATAAGTAGAATATTTTTTTTTATATTTTTATAAATATATCTTTGTATATGAGATCTTCAACTAAAAGTAGCCACTGGCTAAGTTAGATTAAATCAAATTTTCGGTTTGATATCGCATGCTGAAATTCGACGGTCGTGTGGGATAAATTGTATAATGTTCTAGCAATCCTACTGATAAAATAAGAATAAAAACTGATGTCGATGGTCCTCGAGAATCTAACCTATCTAAAATGACCGACACATTAAATGATCAGTATTAAGGGGAGGTCAGAGTCGATTACAGATTTCTGCATTGTATTTTACATTATTCTAATTTAATTGTTCATAAAAGTTAGTAACTTTAGTTGTCCGGTGTTGTCAATCTTCTAAGGAACACCGGACAATGGAAATAATTGAAAGAAATTAAAAATTGAATAAGAATACTGAAAAATACGAAATTGTCGGTCAGTACGTAACTGCATGTAAGCTCCGACTTCCCCTTAAATATCCTTGGTGAGTACTATGGCGAGTACGATGGTATCGGAGATGATCCTTCTTCTGACATTAGTATGAAATAATTAAAACCCTTTCCTGTCGCAATTTTCAACATAGCTAAGTGATCCAGTATTCAGAAATCAAAGCAGTAAGTAAAACAGGCAAATGAAGTCTCCCTGTGAATGCTACGTTATTGAAATGAGTCTATATATACTCTATAGTCTTATTTTAATAATGTTATGTTATTGAATTGAGACTATATAATAATCTTAAATAATAAAGAATGATTTACTGTTCATTTCTAAAAAAAAAATATCTCCAATGATGATCCTATCATTGACATCTTAGAAGACATATTATTAGACTACCATTGACATCTTAGAAGACATAAATTAACTTTATAATGTTTGGGAAATAGTCCATGTTTACTCCGTAAACGCCTGGACACTTGCACACGACCGTTCTCGGGAATCGTATTTTAAGCATTTTTAATGACACTTTAACGGGTGAATTCGTGGTTTAGGATCATGTTAAGCATAATTTCCTGTCTACTGAGGTACGTCGGCGTTAAACGGTTAAAGGTGCTTATTGAGTATACTATTATTATGATGTAGATTTACTATGATTTTCTACTATAATTTCCAGAGAATCGGAAAAAATATGACATCGTACAGTACAATTGTTATTATGTATTTAGATAATCTTTATTTTATTATACAAAAACAAAAAAGTGCTACATTTCTTCGGTATCACTATCTGAATCATCGGCTAGAGCTTGACAAGCTTTAGCTTCTGCTTCAGACTTAATGTCTAGAGGAATTCGTTCATGCTTTCCAAAGGTATGGTCGCCTACCCAACTCATTTCAAGTTCAAACTGTTTATCTTTTAATTCATCATGTACCAAATAAATTATACGGGCTGCTTCTCGAACTACATCTTTATAATCCATTGTAGATAGTTTTAATTTTTCAATTTCTGTTTTTGCTGATTGTTTGGCTTTACCTAGACAGAAGAAACATAAAATATACTTCAATTAATTGTAAATAATTTACACAGAAATTATTATTTTTATAAGTATAAAAAGTCTAGTTGGATGTCGTGGTGAGAAATGCATCAAACCGTTTATGATTTGGTTTGTTCCTATGTGTCTGTTACAAACAAAATAAATAAAAGAACCATTATTAAAATAACGCTTTTACTAGAAGGTACTGAAATTATAAAATAATATTACTCTTTCAGTTCAGCATTCCCGTCTTAAACCAATAATTTTTAGGGAGAATATTAGGGTAGGTCAAAAAAGACGAATTTCAAAATTGCGAATTAGGGAGGGGAGTTTCAAAAGTTTCCAAATTATATTTTAATATAATCATATTTGAAATATTAATAAAATGCTGTTCCTTCTAGCATAACCTATGGTAGGATAAGTAGAAACATGTCCCAAAATTCACAAATACTTGTCATAATATTCTCCCGATCTTTCCTTAAGTTTTTGCCAGACTTGATTAGCACAAATGAAAAATAAGGCAGGTATTTGGTAATATTTGACAAATTAATAAAACGTTCTTCCTTCCTGTATAACCCATGGTAGGATAAGTAGAAACATGTCGAAAAAATTGACAAATATTTGTTATAACATTCTCCCGATCCTGCCTCAAGTTTTTGCACAATAAACTTTATTAGCACAAATGAAAAATAAAAGCCTAATATTTGTTTAAATTTGAAATATTAATAAAATGCCGTTCATTCCAGTATAGCTCATGGTAGGATAAATCAAAACGTGTCTAAAAAAATTACAAATACCTGTTATAACGTATGTAGGGTGGACGTACTGTTTCTGGCCACCTTAAGCCTTTTTTGACATCCTAGAACGTATTTACTACAGTAAAATATAATATTTCATCATTCTACAAATTTGTACATATGATAAAATACATGTACTTGATAATTTCATAGTTTGTTTTATGAAAAACCCTGAGGAAATTTCACAAATAGAAAAGATAAAATATAACTCATTTTTCACCCTTTTTGGTCACCTAATCACTAGTTTTGATCATAGCGATGTACCGGTTTTGGCCACTATCGATCTACACGAGCCAATATTATCTGTACCATTCTTTGTTAAATTTTCACACTGCAATGAGTGCCGAAAAATGTTTTGACAAGGTTTAAAACGATATTATTTATTAAAAATGTAAAATCGAGATCGACAAAAATCAACCTGTCCAGAGTGATGGTCGAACTCACAATCCCCTGCTTTCCGGGCAGTTGGCTGACAATTAGGCCATCTGGAGACAGTGAATTCGCAATACACAGGAAGGTGATCTTTAATCTCGATTCTCGTATAACCCCCCTCCCTGCTCAATTTAAAGACAACAGTAGCGTTTTTATATATGTATATTGACTCTATCGTTCGTCAATGATAATAATTCATACAAATTGAAGCTATCGGTGTACACGAGTCAATTTTTTCTGTGCCTTTTTTTGTCATATTTTCACACTGCAATAAGTGCCGAAAAATGTTTTAACACGGCAGAAAACGATATTATTTATTAAGGGGAAAGTCTGCATTTCCGGCTTCAACAAATCAATTTTTTTTGTCTTAAATCTATTCCAAAACTATCCAAGAATATGTCTTCAAAATTTCAGAGACCAATTTAGTTTGATTAAGTGAAAGGTATGAAGAAAGCTATTATAGCAACATTAGACCACTACTGTTCCACGGATGAAAATCGTCGGCATGAAAATTGACCAGAAGGCGCCGAGAGTTGGTGCGAATGGCGCAAGGCTCAAGCGGCGAATATTTTAGAAAACGGTGCCGGTGATAGCAAAAAGAATATACGTCCGATCGAAAAAAATCAATGTGATCTAGCTTCAGTATTAAATTATCTTCTATTTGAACTAAGAAAGTTGGACGAAAGTATTATTTAAACTACTTTTTTTGCAACTTAAAGTGAATTTTTTTTTTTAAAAAGTGAATTTTTTTTCAACATTTGAAAAAATTTGGAATTTGACAGCTTCTTAGTATTTTCTTAGTCCATATAGAAAAGAAACTTATAAAAATTAAAAAAATTTTGTCTCGACTATCTCAGACGCACCGCACGACCCCCATCACCGGCACCGATTAGAAAGTGCAGGCGCCAGGCGCTCCGGCAAAATGGTCATAACTTGAAGAAATTTTAATATTTTTGTATAACAAAAATTGTTTTTTGAAGCTAAAATATAGTACATTATGTTCTCAAAATTTCGTTTACCGCAATCATTTCCTTCCGTTTAAAAAAAATCACACAAAAAACGCTTTTTTTCGGGACCTAAAGCAGACTACCCCCTTAAGAATGTAAAATCGAGATCGAAAAAATCAACCTGTCCCGAGTGAGGGTGTAACTCACCATTTCCTGCTTTCCGGTCAGTTGCCTTACCATTAGGCCACCGAGAGACAGCGGAATCGCAATACACAGGAAGGTGATCTCCTTCAATCTAGATTCTCGTTATATCCTCCCTTCCTGCTACATTTAAAGACCACAGTAGCGTTTGTATATATGTATATAGACTCTATCGCTCGTCAATAGAGTCTCGTTAATGAAATTGAAGGAGATCACCTTGCTGTGGGTTGCGAATTCGCAGTCTCAAGGTGGCTCAATGGTAGGGCAACTGCCCGGAAAGCAGGAGATTGTGAAGTCTACCCTCACTCTGGAAGGTTGATTTTTTTCGATCTCGATTTTTCATTTTTAATGAATAATATGGTTTTTCTCACTTGTCAGAACATTCTTCGGCTCTCATTGCAGTGTGAAAACTAGACAAAGAAAGGCACAGGAAATATTTTCTCGTATAGACTATTATCATTCACGAGCGATAAAGTCTATATATATATAGATAGATTGTTAGGGAACTTTTCTCCTCTTATATGGTATTAATACTCTCCTTATATGATCATTCGTTAAAGACTTGCGAGTGGCTTATGCGAAACGCACAGCGTTTCGGTTTTAGTGATGTTTATGCTTATTTTAAGCAAGTTACGGCGGAATCAGCTATATGGTAGATGTCAAAAGCTAACTCTTTTCCGCCAAGTTTCAGAAAGATTTATCAAAATGGTATTCGTGTACAACGAATTGAGTATTATAAAAGCAAATGTTGAGAAAATGAGGTTTAAAGAAAGAAGTGACATTAGCTGCATATTTCAATTTATACTTTGAAGGTTTAATTTCGAATAAAAAAGGTTTAAAATTGCATAATAATACTTATTCTAGTAAGATATATATATAAACATAACTTTAAAGCAGAAAATTTTTAAAAATCTTTTCATCTCTTAAATGGTTAAGAGTTGTTAATGATACTGCGGAAAGAACAGTGCGGCTGAACTAATTTAAAATAAAAAGTGAAAGAAAATGAATTTTTGTTTGTAGATTATTATAGTGTAACATTTCATAAACATTTTAAAATCAAAATCAAAACCATCGATCGGGCCTTCGTTTTAAAATTTATTTTTGTATTGAGGTTTAAGTGATTAAGGGGTAACACCACTGTAGAAATATCAAAAAATAGATTTTTTTTAATGTCTTAAAACATGCTGTAAACCTTCTAGAATATGGTACAAAAGGTCCCATCTCGAAAAATAAAATTTTAATTTGAAATTTCGGGACATATACCGACCGTCTTTGGCCGCTCCGAAACGGCCGATCGCTTACCTGCGAGAGATATGTACCTGATGAGAAGGACCGCCATATGGCTTGCCTATTGTTCGCAAACTTCCCTGATGCCACCGTTTGGAACTTGGATCCGAAATCGTACTCGACTGGCAAGAAAGTTCTGGATATTGCCACTGATATTGTAGTGTGCAATTTTAATGATGGCCTGAAATGTGTCCTTCGAATTATGAAAGCTCTGGAGATGGATATAGGTCTGCAGGCTTACAATTTTTGTTGTGAAGCCGACAACAAAAGAGGCGCGATCGAACATAAAAGCGATAAGAAAAGAAGACGAGGAGGAGAATTTGCATTTCGAAGGGCAGCTTAATGGTCCTGACATTGAAGGCTACCGGTAAAAAAATTTCGTTAAATGATTTCATCATTTTTTTTACGTCCGAAACGGATTTTGAAACTTTAAGTTGATTTTTCTCGAAACGAGTTTTTCTCAACGGGCATGCAGCATAACTTGAACAGTTTTCATCCGATCAATTTTAAATTTTAACCATATTTTAATTATTATATTTCGAAGCGAATAACGTAGGGGATTTTTAATAAATTGATATAAACAATTTTTATAAACAATAATGTGCTTTTTTGTCATGCGAATTTCTAATTTATTTTCAATTCACTGACAAATTTGCAAAAATAAATATTTTCAAAATCCCTTGTGTGATTCACTAGCTATTAACGTCAAGAACAAGTTGATTTTCTTTTATGTTCTAGGTTGAAATGTGCGATTGGTATAGTGAGTGCCGCGGAGCGCTTCCGATGCAAGAGCTCTCAAGATCGGCTATAAATCAGCCATTTTGTATTTCTTTACTGAATTTTTTTTTAAATATACTATAATATTAGACTAATAATATATCCAAATATCATTTCTTTATAAACTTTCTTTCCATTAAAAAAAATACCCAAAAAAACGCTTTTTTTCGTTATTACAGTGGTGTTACCCCTTAAGCAATTATTTAAAAGGCACGATTAAAGTTGATAAGTGTTGTTTTCCTTACAATTTTCGTTAATCATTACAGCTTTCTTTAACAATGTACAAACCTTTTTGATAGTAATAATAATACACAAATTAATATAGTTTATGAGCTACATATCACCAAAATGTCCACTTACTAGCACCTATAGGATACCTACGCACACTTAAATATTGCGGACATTAAAAAAGAGATTTTGTGGTGGGAACATGTTTTCTTCGGATAAGATTAGGCGTTCTTTCGATTTCCGACATTATTGTTTACAAACTTACAACTACGAACGTACATACAGTGAGTATAGAGGGTGGAATTGGAATCGTATTAGAAAATATTTGTCTGCCATAATTCAGTGGTTTCTTAGAGACGAAGACTATATTGTCCCTCCTTACGAAGTGTAGTACGTTTCATATTACTAACCACAAATAGCACATTTTAAATTTCTGACGTCTTAATCAATTTTCATATTTAAATAAATATTCATGAACTTAAGTACGTAAAGAGTTTTGGTGCTTCTGATTACAAATCTATAATTATATTTTCAAAAACCAAAATGACGTGTTTACTCCATTTTATTGCGATTTCAATGACAATTGCTGAAAATGGGTAAATAGGAGTTGGGGTTTTAGGATCGCTGATTACGAATCTAATGTTAAATTTTTATAAAGAAAATCCTGTAGTCGATAACATGACATGTTTACTCAATTTTATTGAGATTTCAATGAAAATTGGGAAAATCTGGTACATAGGAATATTTGGGGGCGCTGATTACAAATTAAAAAACAGAATTTTGAAACACACTGATAGAGACAACACATGACCCGTTTTTTAATTGTTAGCCGACATTTAGTTCTTTTAAATTTTAACTTTTCATTCGTAATCAGCTACCCCAAAAAATGCCTATATCCCAAATTTTATCCATTTTTATCGATATCTGAATAAAATTGATTAACATGAACGTGCGAAATGTGCTTTTATTCGTCAGAAATGTGCTATTCTTTGCGGCAGGTTTTGATACGTATTATTTTTCATCGGAGGACTGAAATATGCTACTTTTCGTACGGGGAGACGATACTTTCCAAAGATTACATTTTTTGCAGGAAAATTGTAATTTTGTAACAAATATATTGACTCCAGATACAGATATTTCAATTTTTTTTAAAGTCACCCTCTCTAATGTATATGACAACCCCTTTGAAGGGGTGGTAAAAATGAGTTAACGATCGAAAACGACAAATGAAAAATTGAATGATAAATGTTAAATTACAAGGGTGGTGTGATCAATAAATAATTGTCGAAAAGTCGCTAAGCGGTTTCATTTTTAAAATTTAGAATCCAAAATTGGTAAAAATTGGAAAAAATGATTTTAAGGGATTGCAATTTATTTAAAAATCTCCTGGGTTCCATAAGATATCGGCTTTTTATCGTTTTATAGGTTTTTCAATACTAATTTTTAGAAAGTAGATTCTGGGATATTCCCCAGTCGACCGCTAAGTCGGTAAATTTTCGAATTTAGAATCCAGAATTGGTAAAAAATGGCAAAATGTGATTTTACGGGATTGTAATTCTTTTGCAAAATCTCCAAGGCCCGATGATGTATCGGCCTTTTTATCATTTTATAGGTTCTTAACACTAATATCTAGAAAGATTTGTGGGTTTTACCTTAAACGACCGCCAAGTGGGTAAATTTTTCAGATTTCGAATCGTGTTTTAATCAAAATGGCAAAATGTGATTTTACGAGATTTGATTTTCTTCTTCAAAATCTCCAAAGCCCGATTCAATATCGGTATTTTTATCGTATTATAGGCTTTTTAATACTAATTTATAGAAAGTAATTCCTGGTATATTCCCTAAATGGCAGCTAAGTGGTTACATTTTTCGAATTTAGAATCCATAATTGGTAAAATGTGGGAAAATGTGAATTTACGGGATTTAATTTTCTGTTTCCAATTCTCCAGGGCCCGACGAGATGTCGGTTTTTTAATGATTTGTAAGTTGTTTAATACTATTTTCTAGAAAGTAATTTCTAGGATCTTCCGTAATCGACCGATAAGTGGGTAACTTATCCTATGTTCGAATCCTAAGTTGGGAAAATATGGCGAAATGTGAGTTTATGGGATTTGATTTGATTTTTCCAAATCTCCAAGGCCCGATGAGATGCCAGCTTTTTAATGTTTTATAGGTTTTTTAATAGTAATTTCTAGAAAGTAGATTCTGTATTCTTCCCAAATCGACCGCTAAGTGGGTAAATTTTCCAGTTTTCGAATCCTAAATTTGTAAAAAATGACAAAATGTGAATTTGCGGGATTTGATTATCTTTTTCCAAATATCTAAGGACCGTTGAGATGTCGGCTTTTTATTGTTTTATAGGTTATTTAATACTATTTTCTAGAAAGCAATTTCTGGGTTTTTCCCCAATCCACTGGTAAGTGATTATATTTTCAAAATGTGTAAGCCAAAATTGGTAAAAAATGGCAAAATGTGATTTGTCGGGATTTGATTTTCTTTTTCCGAATCTCCAAGGCTCGATGAGATGTCGGTATTTTTATCATTTTACAGGTTTTTTAATACTAATTTATACGAAGTAATTCCTAGGATATTCTCTAATTGACCGCCAAATGGTTACATTTTTCCAATTTAGAATAAAAAATTGGTAAAATAATGCAAAATGTGATTTTACGGGATTGCAATTTATTTAAAGATCTCCAATGTCCGATGAGATGTGGGCCTTTTATTATTTTATAGGATTTATAATACTAATTTCTAGAAAGTTATTTCTGGGATCGTTCCTAATCGACCGTTCCGTGGGTAAATTTTCCAATTTTCGAATCCTAAATTGATAAAATATGGCAAAATGTGAATTTACGGGATTTGATTTTCTTTTTCCAAATCTCCAAGGTCCGATGCAATATCGGTAATTTTATCGATTTATAGGTTTTTTAATACTGATTTATAGAAAGTAATTCCTGGTATATTCCCTAAATGACAGCTAAGTGGTTACATTTTTCGAATTTACAATTAAAAATTGGTAAAATATGGCAAAATGTGAATTTACGGGATTAGATTTTCTTTTTCCAAATCTCTAAGACCCGATGAGATGTCGGCTTTTTATTGTTTTACAGGTTATTTAATACTATTTTCTAGAAAGCAATTTCTGGGATGTAACCGAACCGACCGTCAAGTGGGTAAATTTTCCTGTTTTCGAATCCTAAATTGGTAAAAAATGGCAAAATGTGATTTGTCGAGATTGCAATTCCATTGCAAAATCTCCAATGTCCGATGACATATTGGCCTTTTTATCATTTTATAGGTTCTTAACACTAATATCTAGAAAGAAATGTGTGGGTTTTACCTTAACCGACCGCCAAGTGGGTCAATTATTCAGTTTTCGAATCCTGTATTAATCAAAAATGGCAAAACGTGATTTTACGAGATTTGATTTTCTTCTTTAAAATTTCCAAGGCCCGATGAAATATTGGTATTTTTATCATTTTATAGATTTTTTAATACTAATTCATACGAAGTAATTCCTAGGATATTCCCTAATTGACCGATAAGTGGTTACATTTTTCGAGTTCAGAATCCAAAATTGGTAAAATGTGAATTTACAGGGTTTAATTTTCTTTTTCCAATTCTCCAAGGCCCGATGAGATGTCTGCTTTTTAATGTTTTATAGGTTTTTAATACTATTTTCTAGAAAGTACTTTCTGGGATCTTTCCTAATTGACCGATAAGTGGGTAATTTCTCCAATGTTCGAATCCTAAATTGTTAAAATATGGCGAAATGTGAGTTTATGGGATTTGATTTGATTTTTCCAAATCTCCAGGTCTCGATAAGACGTCGGCTTTTTAATGTTTTATAGGTTTTTTTAATAGTAATTTCTAGAATGTAGATTCTGTTTTCTTCCCAAGTCAACCGCTAAGTGGGTAAATTTTCCAGTTTTCGAATCCTAAATTTGTAAAAAATGGCAAAATGTGAATTTGCGGGATTTGATTTTCTTTTTCCAAATCTCTAAGGCCGGACGAGATTTCGACTTTTTAATGTTTTATAGGTTTTTTAATATTAATATCTAGAAAATAATTTCTGGGTTTTCCCCAATCCACTGCTAAGTGGTTAAATTTGTAAAAATTTGTAAGCCAAATTTGTTAAAAATGGCAGAATGTAATTTTACGGGATGTAATTTTTTTTTTAATCTGCAAGGCCTGATGAGATATCGACTTTTTTATTGTTATATAGGTTTTGTAAAACTAATTTCTAGAAAGTAATTTATGGATGCTGTCCTAATCCACCGCTTGGTGGAGTATTTTTCTTATTTCGAAACCTAAATTGGTCGAAAATAGCAAAATGGAATTTTACGGTATCATTAAAAATCTTCAAGGCCAAATTAGATACCGACTTAGTTATCGATATAAATGATAACGGTAACTTCTAAATAGTAATTTCACAGTTTTTCTCGAATCAACAGCTGAGTAGATTAATTGTCCGAAATTCAATCCATATATATATATATATATATATATATATATATATATATATATATATATACACTACGGGTACCCCCTTGCTCGCTCCGCTCGCCAACCCCCAAAGCATAATGAAATTTTTTGTTTTTTTTTAAGGTTTTCTATTTTTCCACACCACCCAGGAGGTAAATAGATTGGCGCGTTTTTTTGTTTTGTTAATTAAGCTTTTTTATACATTCAAATTTATGTTTTATTTGATTCATTTATGAATAAATATATGTAACTCATACTTATATTTATTTATATTTAGTTTTAAGTATTGTATTTTTTAACATATATATCTATTTTAATTTAGTTTTTTATTTTAATGTAATATTGTAAAGCTCTTATTAATTCGTATGTAATAATACATTACTTTAATTTTTGTTTTAAATTAACAATATATCTTGTTATATTATATTATGAAAAACTTAAAAATTTCACTCATATAAATCTAAATTAATTTGCATGTATTTTATTTATGTGTTATACTTTTTACTTATGTTTTAGATTTATAATAGTAATAATGAAGATAAATCCAAAAATGTATTTTATAAAATTTAAGTCTTATAAATCTAAATATGGTAGCATGTATTTTATTTGTAATAATGTGCAAACTTTTTGCATATTTAGATTTATAAGAATAATTTATATTATATTGATCAAAAATATAAGATTAAAACATAAGTCTTATAAATCTAAACAAATTGCATGTATTTAAGTTATGCATACTTTTTGCAAATTATTTAGATCTGTAAGAGTATATAATAAAATGGAAAAAATTATAATAATTCAATTTCATTAATATCATTAATATAATTTTATATAATATATTATCAATTTGAATTATATTTTTGTGTATATTTTTAAAATTGATTTTAAAAATATGATAAATTGTTAAAGTATGTAGATTATTTAAATTGATTTTATACATAAAATAGAATAATTTATATTATATTAATGAATCAAAAATATAACATTTAAAACATAAGTCTTATAAATCTAAACAAATTGCATTTTCTAATTTTGGGATCAGAAATATTTCTGATTGAGGTATTATATAACAGTTACTACTCAATAAGCAGAAAAGTTTGGGTCATTGTATAATTGTATATTATATAATTTTTAATCTAGATTTTTAATTTGTTTATTACTTTCCTATAATTTGATTTTTTATTATATTATACTATTTTCAAATAATATTTACATTAAGTTGCCCTTAACCTTCCGCCAATTAAAACAAACTTTTTTTAATACTGAATATTATTTATAAAGTTATTATATTTTAGAAAAACCAAGAAATTATTGATGAAAACTAAGAATCAGAAAATCAGTAAAATGGAATAAACTGCACTGATATGTATAATGAATAAAACACTTTATAAATTTATAAACATTCACAAATATTATTATAAACAATTTTTATATGTATAATATGTATACAGAAGAAAAAAAACAACAATAATAAATGATAATTAATAGAAATAAGTAAATGAGGAGGGCATGAGGAGGACTGGGAGGAGGGCTATGAGGAGGATACAAAAAGGAGGGGCGAGTAGGGCAAAAAATAAGATCAAAATAACGTATTTTTTGAATCCATATTACCTTGTTTTGAGGAGGAGAATGAGGAGAGCAAAATGAGGGGCGAGGAGGGGCGAGGAGGGCGTAAATCTTATAAAATTTATATAAAATATATATATATATATATATATATATATATCTTCCTATATTATATAGTTGTTTGTAAATTTTATAAGATTTACGCCCTCCTCGCCCCTCCTCGCCCCTCATTTTGCTCTCCTCATTCTCCTCCTCAAAACAAGGTAATATGGATATATATATATATATATATATATATAAGTCATGTCCTGATTGACCGTCTGAGTAACTGACCGAGTTACTAACTGAATTACTGACTCATCAACGCCAAGCTAAAACTATTAACCCTATCGACTAGAAATTTGGATGATATATTTATCCACTCGATATTATTATTACTTCCTAATTTTATGTTTTTTCATTTACTGGATATTTATTTTTCGATATATATATATATAAGTATAAGATACATAGAATTTAATAATTAATTTGATTCTCTTATTCTCATTAGCTATTTTAATTTAATATTTAATTAATCACCACCAACTAATAATTTCCCCCGGACTATTAACATTTATTTCGCCCGACTTTAATAATAATAGTAATTCTCGCCCGCATGCTTAATGGCCGCCCGCTGCCTCTACTCGCACGCACTGTTGGCCGAACGCGTTGCCAGAGTTACCAATAACCTGTAATAAAAATTACGCTGCCTCTGGAACCCTTAATCTGAAACAAACTAAATAACACCCTAATGACAAACACACAACAGCTTCACTCTCCACCAAGTCTCGACCTAAAATGCAGCTACAACTGAAACAGAAATAAATTTTGGAAAGCTCTCACCAAGTAATTTTTAAGTAAAAATTACACAAAAACTCTCTTGATGATTATCTGCACCGAACGCTTTGTAGGCTAAGATTCACTGACCAGACTAATTCACTCACGTTGAATGATACTTCAAATTAATAATTCGACTCCAAGTTTACCCGCCACAATGGCTACCGGTTTCTCCAATATTTCCACGCGGTGTTGTTAATCTCGAAAATGCTGCTGACTAAGAAAAAGCTACTGTACTCGGCGAGAGCTCCGGACGGAATGAAGAAGACGGAAACTCTCGTCCTACTCCTCCGGCTTTTCCGAGTCCTAGCTCGCTCTATTCTCCTTACCTCGATTTTCTCTCTCCTTCTAACGCACCTGTTGCTGTATACCCGCAACTCAATTTTTATTCAAGTAGGAACCGGATGTTAAATACTGCTTTAGTTTTATCTCCAAGCATGCGCACATGGGACGCGCATTAAATAATAAATCAGCGCCCTCTATATTGGGTACATTTTCCCGATCCTATATCCTACACTCGATAATACCATGTATAATAACCGATAGAGCGGAGCACGTTCGTTGTAAACGCGCCTTGCTCCCTTCTCCCGCCGAGCGCTTATCTTTCTATCTTTTAGGCGCTTATCTATTCATCTCTCGTTGGCCGACTGGTTTCCTATCTCTCTCGCCACTCGGCTCTCCCATGCGCTCGACAGCTGGCTAAGACCGTATGGCCTTCTCGCCGTTGTCCTTATAGACGACGCCGCTCTCGAACTCCTCGCGTTACGGTCGCGCACTCGGGTGTCCGCGTACGCGAGTGCGTATGTGTGTGTGAGTGTATATTCGTATGCTGCGGCAGTTGCGGCTCCACGGCTCCTGTCCGCTTGTCTTCTCTCGTTCTGCCTCTCTCTCTCTTGTTGCATCTACCTATGGACAGAGAAACAAGGAAAGACTCGACCTCTTTTTCGTCGGCGCTGCCTCCTGAGCTGCTCACCTTTCGCTGGGCTGCTGACTATTACTGAGTCGGCTGCTATGCTGCTAAATGTGTGTGCGTGTGTGCTGGCCGTAGGTTTGTGTGAGTGTTACGGCGTCGATCACCCCCGTAAAACATATCAATTATTCGGGCACGATTAACAATTAAATAATTAATAATTATTTAGCGTGTGTTCGGTGGCATCGGTACGTGCGTGATGCCGTCCCGTTTTCCCTTAGTTAATATCAATAATATGGTGAGGTTTAATAAATGATTTTTGCAAACCAAACAGACAATTTTATTTGTCAGAGACGTTTCGGCAGCATTTCACTGCCCTCATCAAGCTATATATACCATTATTTAAATATTTCATATTACACCATTATTAAAAAGCATTGTAAAAAATATATATATATATATATATTTATATGTGATTTTATATGAAATTTGTTGTTAACATAAATACTTACAAATATTTACATGGTACGGATGTTACATTTCTTAAGACCAATACATGTACAAGATATATACGTTACTCGCTATATAACAATATAAAAATATAATAATAAGTTAGTGATTTTGTACTATTTTCTTAATTGCACAGAAGTTGAGGTTAAGTTGCCATAAATACCTTTCATTTTCTTAATCGTCCTTATTTTAAAACTTATAATATTAAAACAATAAATAGCACATTGTAAATATTAATATAAATAAAAGAAGTCCATAGTTAAAAAATGTTATAAGTTATAAATAAGTAAAAAATGAAATATCACAGAAGATTTAATACTATCAGTAGGTACGACAAGACTTTTCTATCACAGACGGTTACCAGACGTTATTTTGAATATCTGAGCATGTTCAAAAGAGCCTTTTGATGGAGTGATTTCAAAATATGTAAAACTGACTAGTTTGTAGACTAGATAAAAGAAAACAGCATTATCTAATATTGCACAATTAATCACAATTTAATTATTAAAAACTTAATTATTAATATAGATAAACTAACTCTAATAATGCACAAATTATCACATGAAGTTAAAGAAAATATTTTAAATTTTTAATGCCTGATATTATAAGTGCGCACGCATCTCTTTGTATACGCAACGCGCGTGCGCGAATATAACGACAATAATGAAACTCGTCAATTTTGTCAGTGACCGTATGTGTATAGCTACTTCAAACAAAAGATATTTATTACTTATTATATTTGCTTTTCATGTTATTGATCAATGGAAAGTAATGATAGTTTAATTTTTACCATTTCTGAAATCAATCTCTTTTTCCAATTATGTTCTTTATCCAGGATTTTTGTATCGTTAAAATTAAAGGAGTGACCGTTCCTAATGTGGAAAAAGAGATTAATTTCAGAAATGGTAAATATAAAATTACAAAAAAATTTTATTAATATTAAAGAGGACACCCAAAAATTAAACTATCATTACTTTCCATTGATCAATAACATGAAAAGCAAATATAATAAGTAATAAATATCTTTTGTTTGAAGTAGCTATACACATACGGTTACTGACAAAATTGACGAGTTTCATTATTGTCATTATATTCGCGCACGCGCGTGGCGTATTCAAAGAGATGCGTGCGCACATATAATAACAGGCATTAAAAATTTAAAATATTTTCTTTAACTTCATGTGATAATTTGTGCATTTTTAGAGTTAGTTTATCTATATTAATAATTAAGTTTTTAATAATTAAATTGTGATTAATTGTGCAATATTAGATAATGCTGCACATGTATTGGTATTAAAAAATGTAACATCCGTACCATGTAAATATTGTAAGTATTTATGTTAACAACAAATTTCACATAAAATCACATATAAATATTTCTATATATTTTTTTTTACAATACTTTTTAATAATGGTGTAATATGAAATATTTAAATAAAGGTATAGCCTGATGAGGGCAGTGAAATGCTGCCGAAACGTCGCTGACAAATAAAATTGTCTGTTTGGTTTGCAAAAATCATTTATTAAACCTCTCCATATCCATATAAGCAAACGAAGATAATGATATATTTTATATAATATCAATAATATTGCTCCCTTACAATTCACCCCCCCCCCCCCCCTCACCATCCTAACCCTATATACCTTAACCTAATCTTCCTAACACTCTATTTCTCTTTCAGCTATTTATGTTTTACAGCAATGTTTTATTTCCAGGCACTTCAATTGTGGCATTTTACATCTCATACATAATTCAACCAAAGTCTGGCATATAGTCTAGTTTATAGCCTGGGATCTTCTCCGTAACCAGACTTTTGCAAAATTTTATGAGACTGACTTTTGCTAGACTTGTCCCAGACTTATTTTTTTACACGTGCATGTAGAGCAATTGTTAACAGACGGCACTACTGTGAAGATCGCTAGTTCTATGTGTTTATGCTAGTATATATATATATATGTATGTACACATATATGCACGTCAATCGGTACCTTCTGGAATGTTTTGAACACTTACTGGGACTTTTTGAGTTTCTTGGACGTCCCAGAAGCAAATGTATATATATATATATATATATATATATATATATATATATATATATATATATATATATATATATATATATATATATATATATATATATATATATATATATATATATATATATATATATATATATATATATATATATATATATCGGTAGGTTCTGAGACTCTGCGCATAAAGGTAGATTCATAACAAAACCAAGTTTAACCGCAGTTTAACTGACGTTTAACACACACTAACTTACGTCGAAGAATTTGAGGTATGCTAGACCTAAATTCATGTTGATTTAGTGAAATGACATACGATCAAACATAACCTAACAAATGCAAAATTTCTGATTTATATTCAGCTTTGTATAGGTGATCAATTTAACTGTCAGGGTGGTCTATTAATTTTTTACTTAAAGATTATAAAAAGCCGAAGTAATCCTTTTTTGGTAGGTTCCAAATTCTGCTCTTGGGCGTCCTCTAGAATGTTTTGTCCATGATCGAAAATTCAAAATATTCACAAAGGATAGGTAATTTCATATAAAACATCGGCCAAGAAAACTGCGAACTTGGTGCGCACCGATTCGTTCATTTTGGCTGGCCTGACATATATATATATAGGTGCACCACATTGTACGCTTCGCCACATTGTACCGTTTTCCTCTAAAAAGAAGAGTTCACAACCTCTAGGAAACGATATTTGACCAAACTTTAGGAGGTGGTTTCTGGTACCTAAAAATGAAGCCTAGCACTCGTACTATTGTCCAATGGGCCCTTGTTCTCGAGATATGAGGTATTATTACTTCAAATATGTGTTATTTTAATGAAAAAATGTACCTCTTCTTCGTACAGCAACTCTGCAAGTTTTATGCTAGAAAAATTGACACAAAAGATAAGAGCTATAATTTAAGCTTTGTTTCGTATAAAAATATTATTCTGACGCAAAGTTATTAACATTTAAAGATGCAGACTAAAAATACATGGCAAATTACGTAATTTAAAACAGTTAAATGTCATAGAATATTCGTGTCTTGTCCTCTGATTTTTTACCAAAAATCGATACAAATTTTATTATATATTTTTTATGTTAATAGTTTTATGAACATTATGAGACCTGCTGGATATCAAAACTCTTTGATATACCAAAGCTATAGCCAGTCAAGTGAAACAATGT
Source organism: Gastracanthus pulcherrimus (assembly GCA_949152435.1). Lineage (NCBI taxonomy): Eukaryota > Metazoa > Arthropoda > Insecta > Hymenoptera > Pteromalidae > Gastracanthus > Gastracanthus pulcherrimus. Next base: position 85,671,947 of record OX424573.1, on the reverse strand, counting down.
ACATTGGATAGCATACGAAATCAAAACTTCAAAAAGTTGCGCAACCCATGACCATGGGTATTCTTGAAACTTCCAGAAAATATCGGTTAAAGTATTGTGAAAATAAGTTATGTCTGAAACTCATTTAACTATATGATATAATGTAACGTTTCGGACTACTGTAATCAAAATTTGAATATCAATTTGACTAAATCGTGTATACGTCAATTCCGTTCTATTGCCTTTTCAGCAGTCGCCACGAGGATTGCGAGCAAGGCACACCTATTTAGGCATAGTCTTACAATAAATTCTAGTCACAGCATATTTGATTGTTATCTTCATTATTATCCATCTACAATTTAACGTAATAATAAACATTGGTCCTTCGCAGTCGGGATTGTGGAAATTGGAAAAGTGTGCTGTGCTGAGTGGAAAATTAAGAAGACGCTACAGTGGACTCACGTGCCGCCATTAGCATATTAATTGTTATTGAGCGTGGAAAAGGGCCTTTACTAAATCAGTAAAGACAAGTGATTTGAAGCTTTGTCAGTGCCCATATCGCATCCGCGTCAGTGAGAGGTATAAATTCATACTTGCCTCTACGCTGCTTGATAGTGCTAGTTAATCCAAGCGTTATCTAGCCATCTTTCTAAATCTCCGTGACAAAGGAGAGCAAGAGAGAAGACAATAGTTTTTCGGCCATATTGGGTCATTTGTTGCGCGACGAAAATTACGACGTCTTCGGAAGGTGTCGTATTAAGCCGCCTAACTTCGTGGGAAGCCGTCTAGGAGTAGGGATAGCGGAGAATCCAGCTATCGTCGTCTCCTCCTCACACCTCATTCGTTTTGCCTGGCTGCGAGTATAATACGGACTCGCGGATTCTCCAGGCTCGCGGCTGAGTGGGGGACACATACTGGTGTCTACTTTTCGTACCATCTTCGTGCTTGCCTCACGGACCGACGGAAAAACAACGCCAAAATTACAGCGTTTTGGAGCTGCATCGGCGCTGCGTTTTCTACAGCCGAATAATATCAGCTTAAAACAACATGGTTTGGACTGCTCACGCAGTTTACTTGTTTGAGTGCCTTTTCCATTGGAATGCATTTATCGCCAACTAGCAAGAAATCTTCATTATAGTAAATTCGTTCCAATTAGTTATTTATTGCTTATTGCTTGGCTTGTTTTGAGAGTTGACATTGTCGCTTTATTTACATAACAGTTTGCTAACGCTAAGACTTACTGCAGTATAGTTTGTTTTCTTTCACATGTACATTGCCTACATGTGTACAGTGCTTCTTCTTGCCTTGCTAGCATGCGTATTAGAGTTGAATATTTATTTGAATTGTGTTTGAGTGCTACATGCTTATATTGATGTACTATTTACTTTGAGAATTATCTCGCTTTCATTTGACAATTGATTGCTATTATTGTTTAGCATTTGAATTAATTGTCGTACTTTGAATTGATTATCGTACTTTGGATTGATCGTCGCATTTTGAATTGATCCTCGTATTTTTGAATTGATTATCGTTCTTTGGATTGATTGTTATCCTCTACAATTTATTTCAGTATTCTTAATTACAACTTAATTAATTATTGCAACGCATTAAATAAATAAAAGGTATTATGGATAAATTTGAAAAATCGCAAAAGGAATTATTAAGTAAAATCGATCGAAAATTATTGGAAAAAATTTTTGGATGCTCATGATAGTATTATGGAACTAAGTACAACGGATTTAAAACATAAGTATTTCTTAGAAAATTTCATTGATAGTGCTGAGGAAGTTTATTTAGAAAGAAAAGGAGAATTTCTTGAACATTATAATAATTTAACTATGCCTTCATTGCCTGCTTCATCATCGCGAACTCTCAACGTTACTACTCAAAATGATTCTTTGGAAGCAAAGCTACCGAAGATCGACCTACCTAAATTTTCAGGTGAATTTAAAATGTGGTCTTCATTTAAAAGTTATTTTGATACTTCAATTGCCTCTCGCACTAATTTATCTGATATTGCTAAGCTACATTATTTACAAATGAGCCTTTAGGGAGAAGCATTTGAATTGATTAAAGAGATGCCTATTGAGGAAGGTAATTTTGATACTGCCTGGGATAAGATGAAAAAACATTTTGAAAAGAAAAGGAGAATAGTTAATTTGCATCTGGCCTCTTTGATCTCGCTCAACGGTATGGCTTCTGAGACTTCAGCAGAAATAAAGAGAATTTTAAGCGGTACCAATGGGCCACTTATGGCTTTGAAAGCAATCGGTCGTTCAACGGATTCATGGGATGATATTATCGTATATTTGACCGCCAGTCGGTTAGATACTCAGACCCGCAAGGAATGGGAAACTTCTATGGGGTCATCTCTTAAACCTGCTAAATTTCAGGAATTGATAACGTCCTTCACTACTTACTATTCCTCGAAAATTAATTCGTATAATCCATCTAAAGGTCAGTCAAATAAGCTTCAGACTGTTTCAAAGAATTTTCATGTAACTGAAAGTTCTAATAAGAATACTAAATGTGCCCTTTGTTCTAAATCACATTTCATTTTACAATGTGAGAAATTTAAGGCCCAAACAGTAACTTAAAGACACGCCTTTGTAAAGAGCAGGAAACTTTGCTATAATTGCCTAAGAAATCATCTTATTGAGAATTGTAATTCCACTAGTCGTTTTAAAAAATGTAATAACAAACACCATACATTTTTGCATTTTGAACCTAAAACTAATTTAGAAACTAATAGAGTACCTATCCACATTGATCAAAATAATGCTACAAGTGAGTTAAAATCTGTTAGTTCAGACGTGCTTGATACTAGTTCTTCTGCTAATCACTTTGTCAAGGTAATACACTCAAATCCTGAAACTGTTCTGTTACCTACTGCCTGGGTGTATGTCTCTAACGATGCAGGAGAACAGATTCTCGTTCGAACGCTGGTAGATAAGTGCGCTCAGTCTTCATTCATTTCGGAGTCATTATGTCAAAGACTTAGATTGATTAAAAAACCAATTGTTTTGACTATAACTGACGTCGGCAGTAAACGTCAGATAGCTTGTAAAGCGGTTACTGAATTTACAATAAAACCACACTTTAATTCTACTTTTAGCTGCCAAGTGGTTGCCTATGTTTTACTAAAGGTGAGCAGCTATAAGCCAATCACAAAAGGCAAATAGTTCAGCTGGAGTCATCTGCAGGGGCTTACACTGGCTGATCCAAACTTCAATAAGACTGGTGTTATTGATGTCCTGTTGGGTACTGCTGTATACGCCCAAGTTGTGGAAGGTCAAGTGATCAAAGGTGAAGGGAAAAATCCCATCGCTACTCAAACCCATTTAGGATGGTTAATTTCTGGAGAGACGACCAAACAGGGTCCACTAAGTTTGACAACCCCAACAGTCTTGCATAGTAATGTAGAGTTGGATGTAAATGAATTGATGCAGAGATTTTGGCTCTAAGAGGAGGTTTCTTGCAAACAACCCGTTTCACCAGACGACCAGGAATGTGAGGAACATTTTCTACACACTCATTCGAGATCAGCTGATGGGAGGTATATATTAAAATTACCTTTTAAAATTGTTAATGTGCCTTCTTTAGGTGATACTTATCAAGCTGCGCTTAAATTATTGAATCGAATGGAGATACGTTTTGAAAGGGATCAAGCATTTAAGGAAGTTTATCATGCCTTTATGCTTTAGTATATAGAGCTTGGACACATGTATCTCGTTTCAGATAAGAATCCAGATGAACCTCTGGATATATCTCGTTGTTGTTTTTTGCCTCACCATAGTGTGTTGAAAGAGAGCAGCGCAACTACAAAACTGCGTACAGTATTTAATGGTTCCTTGAAAACTAAAAATGGTTCTAGTTTAAATGATTGCCTTCATATCGGTACTAATTTATTACCTGATTTAGCTTGTCTCGTTCAATCCTGGCGTAAGTACAAATATGCTTTCGTTGCTGATGTTGAAAAAATGTTTTTTTTTACTTATTGTGGCGTTTTGATACTTCTGAACCAGTTCAAATTTATAGGTTATCAACTGTAATGTATGGAGTAGGTTGTAGCCTATTTACAGCAAACAGGACTATGAAACAACTAGCTGCTGATGATAAGGAGAGGTGTCCTTTAGGGGCGGAAATTTTGAAAAATGAAATTTATATGGATGATGATTTGTCAGGAAGTCATTGTCTAGAAGATGCTAGGTTTAAACAAAATGAAGTGATAGAATTGTGCAAGGTGGGCGGTTTCACTCTACGCAAATGGCTCTCAAATGATTCATCGTTATTAAGTTGCTTGCCTAGTAATGTTCTTGCTGCAGAACCAAGTATCTTATTAAAAAATGATTTATCATTTGCAATATTAGGGCTTAAATGGCATCCAGTAGAAGATTCGTTTCATTTCGATATAAATATTGATAGCAATGTGGTCGATTGGACAAAGAAACTTGTGCTTTCTAAAGTTGCTAGATTATTTGATCCGCTAGGATTGCTAGCTCCTGTCATAGTTACAGCTAAGATATTTTTGCAGAAGTTATGACTCTTAAAGCTAGATTGGAATGATTCTTTACCTGATAGTGAAGCCGACCAATGGAGAGATTGGTATTATCAGTTGCCTTGTCTTAGTAAAATAGAAATTCCTCGATGGATAGGCTTCATGCCCAGTTTCATATCACTTCAACTTCATGGATTTGCAGATGCCTCTAAATCTACTTATGGTGCCGTGCTTTACTTGAGAACAATTACAGATTCATCAATTTCGATTGCCGTGCTTCAATCTAAATCTAAAGTAGCTCCATTAAATACTCTAAGTATACCACGATTGGAATTATCGGCTGCGCATTTACTTGTCAAACTAGTTAATCGAATTCTGCTCTTATTTGCAGCTAACAAACCTCAAATATTTTTGTGGTCAGATTCTTTAGATACCTTGCATTGGTTGAAGGAAATTGCATCGATATGACCTACCTTTGTTGCCAATCGCTGCGCAGATATCCACAATCTTGTGCCTGAAGCCCGATGGTCGCATGTCCGCTCTGAAGACAACCCGGCGGATCTTGTTTCTCGAGGAATTAAACCGTCTGAGTTAAAGGAGGCACGGATTTTTGTGGAAAGGACCTAATTGGTTGTCCCAAGAGCAAGACTCTTGGCCTCATTCTTTATTGCAGACTTTCTCAAACGTAAGTTTTTCTACCAATGTATAATGTTCTTTCGTTTCGTCGGTGGTAGGAAAATCAGAATTAGCTGATAGTACCACAGTAGGTTTGGATTTTGCTAAAATGAAAGATCAATTTATTTGGAAATTGTTAAATGATTGTTCTTCTTTATCTAAATTACTGAGAGTTATGGCTCACATTTTAAGATTCATAGATATCGCTAGAAGTAAGATTAATCAACTTAATAGCCAGTCATCAATACTTGAACAAAATTGGTATAAAATTGAAATTGCCAACTATAAAGGGGTTTTGGCTGCCACAGAAATTTCTACAGCTCGTTATACTTGGATTTATCTAGTGCAACATTTGCATTTTTTAAGGGAATTTCATTTATTAAGGCAGCAAAGGCCACTTCCAAACACTTCGTGTCTAGTAAGTTTGAATCCATTTATACAACAAGGTTTGTTGTTAGTAGGTGGACGGTTGAAACATTCATTGTTGTCTTTTGACAAAAAATACCCTGTTATCTTGCCTTATGAAGGTAAATTTACGGAACTTGTAATTCAAGATTGTCATGCGCGTACTCTTCATGGAGGCGTACAACTCACATTATGTATACTTAGGAATCAGTACTGGTTGATTAAGGGAAGACAGCGAGTCAAGTCGACTATACACAATTGCCTTACTTGTACTCGTTACAGAGCCACGCAGAATTATCAACAAATGGGCAATTTGCCATCTCCTAGAGTTATGTCTAGTCCTCCGTTTAGCCAAGCGGGAGTTGATTATGCTGGCCCATTTCATATTCACACCTCTCCAGGAAGAGGTCATAAATCATATAAAGGATATATTTGTGTTTTTGTCTGCCTTAGTACTCGAGCTGTTCATTTGGAAGTAGTCTCTGATTATACAGCTGCTGCGTTCCTGGCCGCCTTTCGACGTTTCACTGGTAGACGAGGCCATTGTAGCTTACTACTCAGTGACCAGGGAACTACGTTTGTGGGAGCTGACTCGGAACTCAAGGATATGTACAAGCAAGAAACTACGCAGTGTCAAGAATTGTCGTCTACATTGGCTAAAGACGGGACTGCATGGCGCTTTAACCCTCCAGCTGCGCCTCACTTTGTACGCATTTGGGAAGCGGCTGTAAAATCCACTAATATACGTCGTGTTATTGGCGAGAATAAATTAACGTATGAAGAATTTGCCACATTACTCTGTCAAATTGAATCGTGCCTAAATTCTCGTCCTCTTGTGCCTATGTCTGATGATCCCGCTGACCTACAACCACTTACTCCTGCACATTTTCTTATTCACTCCTCCTCTTTTATTGTTCCAGAGTCTGATTGTATGCAGGTCAACATTCCTGCCTCTAAACGCTGGCAAATCATTCAGCAAATGACGCAGAATTACTGGCGACGCTGGTTTCAGGAGTACCTACAAGCTCTGCAGAAAAGAGATAAATGGAGAAATCCTAAAAAACCAGTTCAAGTTGGTGATCTGGTCATCCTGCGCAGTGAAACTACTCCACCAGCACAATGGCCACTAGGGAGTATTTTACAAGTATATACAGGTGACGATGGCTTGCCTAGAGTCGTCACAGTTCGCACTGCTGGTACAACATTGAGAAGACCAGTTATTAAGTTAATTATTTTGCGACAAGAAGATTAGAATTGAATACTTTAATTGATTTAATTTCGCTTAATTTTATTCTTTAAATTGTTAAAGTTATATGAATTGTTGATTATTTATAGACTAGAATCTACTCTTAAATAAGTAAAAAAAAAAAAAAAAAAAACGAATGAGCGCCATTGTGCTATTGTTAATTAGTATCTTCTGCGAAGATAGGTGGGCGGAATGTCTGAAACTCATTTAACTATATGATATAATGTAACGTTTCGGACTACTGTAATCAAAATTTGAATATCAATTTGACTAAATCGTGTATACGTCACTTCCGTTCTATTGCCTTTTCGACAGTCGCCACGAGGATTGCGAGCGAGGCACACCTATTTAGGCATAGTGTTACAATAAATTGCAAAATAAAAATAGAAAAACCGAAATACACAAACCAAGAACTATTTCACCCGTTAGTACTATCAAAATGGGATATTTGAATACGATAAAAGGAATATTCGATCCAGAAGATTTTGACTACATACCCTCAAACATGGCTTTTGTTTGTTATTTTTAAAAGAAGCATAGATTTGGAAACCCATATCTCCGGTTTTTTTACCAATACAAGCTTTTCAAAAAATAATTAAAGGTATTTTCTGCGACAAACAAAATGAAACCTGAAACGTCTAAAAATAATTAACATTTTATGAGGGTTTAAATCACACCTAAAAATCGCGAAAATTCGAGAAGAAACTACCTTACACGTTTGTATGTGTATAAATGACCCTTTAGTGGTAAATCCTAACTTTATAGTATTTTCCTGAAAGTTCTTGAAAAGACGCAGACAACGCCGTTTGCAGAATTAGGCTAAAAAATGGCCAAGCATGCAATTCGAACAACAGGAATCGCTGCGCTTGACAACGACTCGTAACCCCGAAAAACAGTAGTCTGATGTTGACAGTTAATGAGAATAGTCGTATTTACACTTTTATTTGTTTATACGAATAAAGTTTGAGTTTTGCGTTCCTTTTTATAAATAGTGAGTTTTTATTTTACTACCCCAAACCCGGTAGTAACATTTTGGGGGCTCATCCGGAATACCGAAAAATGATAGCGTACGCCAAAATTGAAAGTAAAGTCGACAAATTGATAACTGAACCGAGGAAGTTCTTATTCGGGTAATGATAAGGAGACGGAAATGATGGCGGCTCGTGGTGCTGAATAGAGAGGACCTGCCCCGAAAAGAATAATATGCAAAGAGCGCACTTTAATAAGACAGATCATTGACATTCTTTTCTAGAGGTCGGCTTCTTCAATTTACGTTGAACTCACGGACCTACACACTCGCATACAGCAAACATTTACATTAACATTTATACTAGTAAATTCAGTAAGGTTACTGAATTGGTTTACATTCGTCATATAGAATTATCGCTGCGAACATCAAGGTAACCTAGCTGAGCCGATAAATTACACCGTTCGTCTCCGAATTCCATCGCCGATCCATCCTTGAGAGATCTGATATCCATCGTCATAAACCTTATCATAACCTTTACACCTGCAAAATTATCGAGTCATCGTATAATTTACTGCTCTGCTCACGGATCTTTTGAGCCGTGGCTTTTCCCGTGAGCCGCTGGCCAAATGTAAGAGCTTAGACAGGGATGTGGTTCCACGGTATGTTAACTCCCCGCCCTTGTCCAAGGATGATGAATACACATGGTATCCCCGTTAGAAGTAAAGATTGATGATGAAAATTACTTTTTAAGAGACGGGTCCGTCTTTTTATTCCTCGAAGTGATGATTGTAATCTGCACCTGGAAGTAACTACCCTGAACCCGGGCGTAACAATATATATATAGGTAAATATGCAGACATCTGTCCCTCAAAGAAGAGTTCGTCCCGAGTCAAGCTGTAAAGAAATATAAATATATAAATATACATTTAACTCTTATCTTTGGCGTCAATTTTTCTGGCATAAAAACTTGTAGAGTTGCTGTACGGAGAAGAGGTACATGTTTTAATTAAAATAACACATATTTGAAGTAAAATACCTCATATCTCGAGAAAAATTTAATACATGTCACGATGCAGCAGATTTTAATTTATGTGATATACTAAAAAATAAGATAAAAAAATTTATTGAAACAACTGATTACCCAGTGAAACCTAGTTTATCGACAGTAAAATCAATACCTATGCATTACCAAGAGAAGATAAGTAATCGGCAAAAAGAAAACAAGATGCAAAGTGAAATGATTTTAAAACAACAAAACAAACAGCAACAAAAACAACAACAACAGCAACAACAGCAGCAACAGCAGCAACAACAACAACAACAGCAACAACAGCAGCAGCAACAACAGCAACAACAGCAGCAGCAACAACAGCATCAACAGCAGCAACAAAAACAGCAAATATTAACAAGAAATAACGCAAAACGACAAAAAGACTTAAGTTAATTAATGAAGTATGGATTTTGAATTTATTGATAAAATAAAAAAAGACTTGGTGCGAAAAGAAAAAACATGTGACAATATTAATAGCCTTAATAAAATCATTAACAATAAAAATGATATTATAATGCATGTTAATATTAGAAGCATGTCTGCTAACTTTGATAAATTAAAAATTCTATTGGAAAGTCTAACTAGCAAACCAACTATTGTTATATGTACTGAACCTTACGTACAAGTTAATTATAAATTATATGAATTAGAAGGTTATAAAAGTTATTATAATGAAAGTAAAATAAATCAAAACGATGGTGTTATGGTTTTTGTTGATGGAAATATTGTACATGAAACTAAAACTATTGAATTTGGAAGGATTAAGATAATAAATATACATATTAAGCTAAGTAATAATAGTAATATGGAACTTTCTGCTGTGTACAGATCTCATGACATACCTAAGATTGAGTTCATTTTATATTTAAACAAATTCTTAAGTAAAAAGAGAAATTTAAAAAATCACTTTGTAATAGGAGATTTTAATATTAACCTTTTATAGTTGGAAAGAATAAGCCAGGAATTTCTTTGTAACTTTTTAGACAAAGGATATATACCTGGTTTTGTTGGTATCACTAGACCATCTATAGGAAATTGCAATGGATCATGTATTGATAACATATATATCAAAACAGATAGCCTAAGTACAGATACATATAAATTGAGACATTCTTTGACAGACCATTACCCTATTTTTGTTTCTATAAATAAGATCAAAACTAAAGACTCCGGACCTACTGTAATATTAGACTATAAAAAATTGAGAAACATTGCTGAAACAAGAGACTGGAATTCAATTATGTCAATTCATGATCCAATCATAGCTACTAACCAATTGATAAGCGAAATAAAAAAATGTATGGAACAAGCAAAAACACGGAAAAGAAAAGGCGTAAATAAATGTAGGAAAATTTGGATTACTGATGCTATTAGTAAACCATGCAAAACAAAAAATTCTTATACAATTTATGGAAAATGGATGTTAAAAATGAACAACTTAGACAACAGTACATAAATTATGCAAAAATTTTAGATAAGGTTATCCTAGATGCTAAAATAAAATATGATAAAAATTTAATAGAAAATAATACAAACAACCCTAAAAAACTATGGGAAATTATCAACACGAAAATAGGAAAAAAAAAAGAAATCGAATGAAACTATAAATTATATTAAATTTGATAATGTCAAATTACAGATAGTGTAGATATAGCTAATAATATGAATAAGTATTTTTGTGAAATAGGTCAAAAATTGAGTGATAAGAGTGATAAGGTTTAGACAAAATCAATGCTCAAACTCTGAAGGTTATCTGTAATTATATTGCGGAACCACTAGAGTATATATTTAATTTATGTATTGAAAAAGCCATCTGGTCTGACGCATTAAAAAAATGCTGAAATTGTGCCGATTTACAAATCTGATGACAAACACAATGTTTCTAATTACAGACCAATCTCTTTAGTATCTAACATAGCTAAAATTTTTGAGAGAGTATTATATAATAGAATTTTTGATTTTGTTAAAAAAAATAATATAATATCTGATCACCAATTTGGTTTCATGCAAAATATAGGTACAAAAGATGCCCTAAATTATATTACCAATGTACTATACAATAATTTAGATCACAGTAAACCAACGATAATAACCTTCTTGGACTTGGCTAAAGCATTTGATACTGTCGATCAAAAAATATTACTGGATAAATTTTACTGTATAGGGATTAGAGGGCAGGCACTTGATCTACTTTCAAGTTATCTTAATAATAGACATCAAAAAGTTAAAATTAATGATAGTGAGAGTAATTATTTAAAAATAACACACAGGTGCACCACAAGGTACCATTTTAGGTCCACTACTTTTTATTTTATATATTAATGATCTCTTGAAAGTAATCCATCCTGATGAAATTTTGTCTTATGCAGATGATACTGCAATTATATCTACTGGGGATACGTGGGACGAAGCTCAGGAATCTATGAACAACAATTTGTTACTAGTAGATAATTGGTTATCTGTAAATAAACTATCATTAAACGTTAATAAGACTGTATGTATAACTTTTGGTAACTATTGTGATAGTGTTCCAAAGCAAATAGATATAAAAATAAGAAACAAAAAAGTAAATAGAGTAGAAAGTTGTAAGTACTTAGGGATAATTTTTGACTATAACTTAAAATGGGATAAGCACATTGAATACATTATAAGGAGAACTAAATATTTAGTATATATATTCTATAAAATCGCCAAATATATGTCAACCGAAACATTGAAAATGATTTATTATGCTTTTTTTCATAGTTTAATTAATTATGGAATAATTTCTTGCGGTGGTGCTTATAAAAACAGTCTTGATTTATTGCAAAATCTGCAGAAAAGAATACTGAAAATTGTTAATAAAAATTTTTTTATCATACATGATAATCCACTGAACTTGGAAAAACTTTTTGCTTTTGAATCACTGATATATCATTACCCTAATCTAAAAAGTCAATTTCTTAAGTCTAATAGTATTACTAGGAAAAAAACTTAATGATTCGCAGTAACAAGAAAAAGGTCAGCAATAAAAATAGTTACACAAAAGCTATACAAGTTTTCAATAAACTACCAAATGATCTAAAAACATTAGAATTAGATAAAAAGTCACAAAAATATAAACTGAAAATGTGGATAAAAGATAACTGTAATATGTGAGGTGCAATTATATTAAATATATCTATGTACAAACAATATTTTTATAATGTTAATAGTTTCTAAATTTTATAATGTTTCTAGTCTACCATGAGATGTATACGATACTAGTTTAGTTTAGTTTTTAAGTTAGTTTTAAGTAAGTTAGTTATGCTTTAAGTTTTTTTTTGTATCACTTTTCTTAATTTTATGTACCGGACCTGCGCACAGGTAACTTAGTTTACCTCTGTAGGGATTTACATCACACTGTAATTTTATGCATATGAATCTTTTTGGTTTAAATAAATAAATAAATAAATAAATTCTCAGCTCTAAAAATCATGAAAGTATTTTTAAGGCATTGTACCTATAAAATTTACATTTGATAAAGTTACTCATAATTAAATGATTGTCACCCAAAACAAAGTAAAAAATTATTTATGTATTGCTTGGACGTAACTAATGTTGACTTCTACCTTAAATTTGAAAAATAGTTTACATGTATTTCACAATAGTACATTATGAAAAAAGGGGATAAAGTCAAAAATAATTCCCAAGGATGGATTTACAACAGTAAACACCCGACGGAATAGTCAACTTTATTCCAGTGTTGCATATAGAACTTTATTTCCGAACTTTATTGACTTTTATTGAAAATTTCTATTAATAGTAATATACATATAAAATTGAAAACATGAGAGAATTTCAGAGAAACTGAGAATTTACTTTATTCCCGCATTTGCAGGAATATAGTACCATTTTCGACCCGCTTTTCAGGTCAATAAAGGGGCTATTATAGTGAAGATTAAGAAGAACTTTGGGACATGCGATATTACGCTTCTAATAATAAAAAAAATTTTAACGGTTAAATGTTATATATATATATATATATATATATATATATATATATATATATATACACACATATATATTGTGACGGTCAAAGTGAACACCTGTAGGAGGATGTGTTCCCGTTTGTCTTACTAATGAATACCGCCGAAATGACAAGAGCGCTTGTTCACCTTGAATTACAAACGACAGGTATGACTCACGACCGAGCGTGCAGACTATCGCTGCCTTCCTCACGCCTAGTTAAACAGCATGATGCTTGGCCCGTTAATCCACCCGGACTGCGCACGAGAGGATAGAGTAAGAACACCAGAACAGTCGAGCGGCGACGCTTCGGACGTCGAGAGGTGAAATATGCCTTTACGCCGTGTCGGAGCAGTCTAATAGAAGCTCCAATGCTTCTAGGGCCGAAGGTACGACAGCCGCTGACCGATATCTTCGACGCAGGGTGCGCAGAAACACGACCATTCGTGCGACGGAATAACGCCCGTGCGTACAGAGCGACCAGTAGGAGAAAATCTTATACCAACACAACGAGAATTCGTTGATCCGCCCGAGCAAATATCCCATGTATTCGATAATAACCCGTACATAGAAAAATTGCGTACGATTTTGCACGAGAAATTTCGGCAATCAAAAATCTCATCTCATCCATTTCAGGGTAAAGTTGGAGCACAGAATAAAAGACCCGTGCAAACCTACTATGTCCTACTTATGGGAGATGGAGTAGGTTGGAAAAGGGGAGACCCGCCGGTGTCGAACATGGCCTACTTACGATCCACCGAACGCATATTCCTCTCGGTCGACAGCGGAAAATTCAGTCGAGCGACACAAACCTAGGGATACCAGCGACACTGTGCGCAAATGGCACTTAAAATTCTCAGGTGCAAAAGATCACAGCATTGAGGAGTTACTCACGCGCCTCGAGGACCGCCGCCAGCTCGCACATCTCAGCGACGCAAATAAGTGAACCTGCTGTCTGAGGCCATAAGGCATCTACAGCGGCCTCGAGAGCCGGTACGAGATTATCTCGTCTACTTGATGACGATCTTAAGAGAATATGTCTGAAGAACTTAAGGGAGTTTTCGGTCCGCATAACGTCAGGCATATTGACGAATTTGTCCAACTTGCAATGGACGCAGAGCGCAGGGTCAGCCCGACGGGGTCGAGAAAGCAGCCGCTTCCAGCTGATCAGTCCCTGGTGCCTGAGGCGGCATTCAAACCGCGAGTAATAAAGCCAAGGCATTGCCGAGTTTTGCTGGTGTACAGGTCGTACACATGACTGATCTTGCCGCAGTCGTAGAAAATGTCGTCGAAAGACGAATAAAAGAGATCTCACTCCCCAAGAGTGAAGCCAAGCCAAACTTTCATAATAAAAACAGACCAACAACTACTTGGGAAAGGCCACCCAGCCCGAAGCCGAACAACAACAACCCACGACGAAATACCACAAACGAGTCGAAAAACCAGCGGAGGTAAGCAGAAAGCCTAGCTCGCCGAACTCGAGCAGTCGAAAGTCAAAGAAATATTGTTTTGACTGTAAGCTACCCGGCTACACGCGGTTTACATATCCACAATGCGCGGGAAAAGAAAAATGGAGCGAGCAATAGAGGCACTTACCAGCTCCATAGAACCGCCCAGGGCCTCAGAAGAACCGCAGAAAACCGAACTTAACCAAGGTACTAGCTCTACTGAGACGAAGTAAGAGTGCTTAACGGCGGGGCGACGTCGATCTCCACAGAGATTCCCGCTGGTGGCTGCAGGTTGGAATCGGCGGGTTGCGAATCCGAGCACTGTATGATCAAGGAGCAATACGTACGTTTATTGGAACCGTTGGTTTACAAATTGCAGGCACGTGTGGAATTCCAGTAATACCTATTAATGGGAAAAACGCGCTCGTTGCCAAAGACAGCCTGTCGTCCATTACTGGCAAAATCGAGGTGTCTTTTGAGGTAGCGAGAGTAAGAAAATACTTTACAGCCTTGATTATGCCAGAGCTTAATGACGATTGTTACTTGGCGACGGATTTCGTACGTGTATTCGACGCACGGTTAAATCTGCGCGAAGATACACTGACAGTCGCTGACTTGAACGAGATAATAAAACTCGACGTAGTCACGACTCCCGTGCTGAACAGCGCTGCCCTTGCATCAATTGACTTGGCTGATATCGACATTGGTGAGTGGAAAATGCTCGAAGAATTACTAGATATAGTAATACCAGACAACAAAGGGCCGCTCGGCTTCTGGTTTGGGCCTGTTTCACTGGATGCGTCTTCCGTCCTGTTTATCGGGGGCGCCTGCATCTTTTCAAGAGTTGCACAACTCCGGTAACTCCTGCCCTTGATCCGTACTGCTACTGCTACTTGGATGATACGATCATCTGCACACAGACTTTCGAGGAGCACATGCGAATGCTCGAACTAGTACTCGAAAGAATCAAGCGAGCCGGACTCACTATCAATCGGGAGAAAAGCGTGTTCTGCCGAGAGGAGGTGAAGTACGTCGGAGTGCTCGTAAACCGTGACAGATTTCGTCCGGACCCGAACAATTTTGAGGACGAGGATGCATGGAAGTTGGTGCTTCCGCAGGAGTAAAGTCTGCAAGCACTATATGAGTGCCACGACGAGCCAACGGCTGGCCACCTTGGTCGCTACAAAACGTGCCAGCGCCTAAAGCTTATGTACTACTGGCCAACGATGCATAAAGATGCTGAAAAATACGACACTACACGATCTACCAACAGTACAAGCCCCTACATCTCTGGCCCGCCGACCTCATGGGTACTCGCAGTCCTTCACGTTCGTGGGCGGTTGTAGCCGGCGACGCAATGGGCCGACAACCAAAAACCCGCGAGGACACGAGAATCTGCTCAGTTTCCAAGACATGTTCACCCGCTGCATTCTCATAAAAAAAAGAATGCACTAATTATTATAAAGCACTTGAACGAACTCGTCTTTTTAATATTCGGCACTCGAAAAGTCTTTTCATCAGACAAAGATACTGATCCAAAAACCGCGCAATCAAGAAATTCCTGGGTGACAGAAACGTGCATCAACGACGCTGTCACCCTACCACCCACAGCCAAATGCGGTCGAACGAATTAATCGGATCATGAAGACCATGATTACTTAATTTATCGAAGAATATCACAATACATGGGACATACACATCGCGAAATTCGCGTATGCTATAAACACGACTAAGCAAGAGTCCTTAAAAACCACACCGGCTACTCTAAATTACGGCCGGCAGCCAAACGACCCAAAGTCACTGCGCCGAAGGGTGGTTGCCCAAGCGGCCGAAAGCGCCGAACACGAGGCCGTGATTGAGTGGCAAGGTCGGATGGAATAACTCGGCGAGCTACACAAAGATACGTGCGAGAACGCTAAAGTAGCCACAGCCCTTCAAGCAAAGTACTACAATCCTAAGCACCGAGATGTACAATATTCCATCGACCAGAAGGTGTGGAAATAGAACCAAGTGTAATCATCGGCAGCAGAAGGAATAACGTAAAAGTTTGTACCGAGGTTCACTGCGCCGTTCACCGTGATCGGAAAGACAAGTCCGAACATCTATAAATTGACAGATGAAAATAGACAATTTCACGGGGAAACCAGTGTGGCAGACCTCGCGCTGTATTACTTGGACAACAGCGAGTAGCCGCACGAATCTGTAGGACAAGAAAAGCTCCAGGCCCCAAAGTCCGAAGAGCTGTCCCAAGAAATGCGGGAAATAGCAAGCGAGAACGAAGAGCGCCCGACCATCATGCCCGCGATATCGTTAAATGCGAATAAATGGCAAGGTAGACCGAGAAAATCGCGCATTATTGTAAATAAAAATCTAAAAACTGTGCGAAACACGACAGGTACGGCACAAACGACACTCGAGCATAAAATGCAAAACTGTCAGCGAGCGAAAAGTGCCAAAAGCGCACACGCGGGCGATCGAACGGTTCGAAGATCAAAAATGTAAGCGAGTCAGTCAATCTATCGCCGATAAAAACACGCGCGCAACGAGTAGCCACTCAGCTGGAAACGAGCATCGAATAACATGCCATATCATTTCACTCTTCACACATCGCACGCGTTTGCATAAATAACATCTTTTTTCTTTAATTTTTTTTTCATATTTTAATATTACTTTTTTTTCTCTTTTCAATTTATTATTATTACTCATTCACTATTCCGCATTCACTCATTTCATCCACAAATCACCTTATCATTCACAATCATTCCACAGAAAACCTAGCCGAACCACAAACCGTGAATGAACAACAAATCACCGACCAACCTCAACACACCAGCCGACCGCAGCCAGTCTACGGCCGACGAAAATACCATAGAGGGAGAGAGCTGACTCCAACCCGGCAGCAAGCGGCCGACCGAGAGGCCATGATAGCCGAGCGTCGACGAGCAGCCCGAGAGGCATTAGACCGAAGGGAGAGGAGAACGGCTGAACGCGCGGTCAAAGCCGCCGAGGAGAAGCAAAAAAGCTCGAGGAGTGGGCACGCGAATCGAAGCAGGTAGCGGGCGAAACAGCGAGAGCCGAGAGAGAGAGTCCCGCCGAGAAAATGAAGAGGCGAGAAGGGCTCAGGTCGACGTCGAGTTCACGAAGTGCAAGATCAAGATACGTTAGACCAAGACAGCCGGAAGACGTTCTTCTTAACCCAGACCGAAATGCCCGATATGCAGGGAGCTGGATGTGAGAGACCTCGAGGACTGCTTGAACTTCGCGTACACGGATCGGACCTAAAGTACGACCACAACAGATAGGTCATTCGCCGTTCACGTCACCCTTCGAGCACCTCCCGGCCAAACAACCATGAACCATCCAGCATATAGATCATATTTTAATTACCATTTTCATTTTTCATTCGGTTCTCTAGTGCAAAGTTATGCGCAAAGCTTACGTTTCTTTTTCTACTGTTACATTTACGTACAAAATTATGTACTGATCAATGAGAGGTACAAAATAAATATATCCCTTTTTGTTCTATACTTCATACATCAGTTTCTTTTCTCTAAACATCTTGGAAAAAGCATGTTATATATATATATTTTTACTGCTAATGCAATTATAATACAATCTCTTCTAAAGTGTCACAACGCCTCTCTGGGCGAAAACGACGTATATTATGTTAGGTTAAGGCCAACCTTCACGCGTACGTCCAGTCTTGCCTCGTCCCTCTCGCACCGTGCATGCTACTGCCGACACCGCAGACTCTCGACACGACGCTTACGAGCGATGACGTGCGGAGACATGAAAATGATCCAACAGCACCAGCTGATACCTGTTGCGAGAGCCAACGCACAACGGAACGAACGTGCTTAACGAGACTGACGCCGGCCAATTCAGGGCCAACCACGAGCGAGTGGCTACGACTACACCAGACGAGGATATCATCCTCTGTGCGTTCTTTCCGTCTCTCGCTCTCTTACGCGATATACGTGCGAGACTAAACTTCGTGTTCTCTTTCCCTCCATCGCTTTAAAACTGGAGATACCTCGGGTATCTCAGTGTAAAGTTGCTCAGTGCATTTATTGCGAGAGGAACTCTCGCCCGTCTTGAACTACCGCCACGACCGCGGACGCACATGCTGTGCGCCTAAACTGTGGCTAACCGTGTCCGAACATAATGGATAGCACGGCCTGCGGCCGTGTATGTTGATCGGTAAGACGCGAACAGGATGGAGTGCATTTTACCTCCTGGCTGATTGTACGTGCAGACTTAGACTGCACACATTTGGCACGGCCATTGAAACGTGTAATAATAAAAAACCATTACAATATATATAATACAATATCCACAATACTATCGTTTAAATGGATACAAAAGTTACTACAAAAAAAGTAGAGTAAATAAAGCAGATGGAGTAATAATGTGCATTAAAAACAATATATTGGAAACTACTAAAATTGAAGTTTATGATAGGTTAAGTATTGTAAGTACTGATGTTAAGCTGATGGGCGGAGAGTCATTCAGAATTTCGGCAATTTATAGATGCCATGATATGCCAAAAACAAAATTCATGCTTAGTATGAAAACATTTTTGAAAGATCAGGCAAATACGAAAAACCATTGGATAGTAGGAGACTAACATTGATATTTTGGAAAAAAATTTCAGTAGAAAAGAATTAAGTGATAATATTATTAGTCAAAAATTTACAAATAATTTTTTGGAGTATACATATACTCCCCGTTTTATAGGCATAACAAGGCCTTCATTAAACAACGAAGAGGGCACCTGCATTGACAATTTTTCTGTTAAAAATAATAATATAACAGTTGATTCTTTTAAGTTAAATAATCCTTATAATGGCCACTATCGTTTGATTTTAAACGTGGATCACGTCGAATTAAAACAAATAAATAACAATATAACTAAATATATAAATTATACTAAACTGAAGAATATTGCCAGAAACGCTGACTGGAATTTGATTTTGTCTATGTAGGACCCAAATCATTCAGTACAGTAATACAGATGATAAATGAATTTGTTCAAACGGCAACTACGTATAAACAACTAACAGGAAAAAAATTCACAATAGACTACACCTATTTTTGAAAAAATGTAATATAATATCTGACAAACAATTTAGATTTGTTAGAAATAGAGGTATGACAGATGCTTTGGATTATATAACAAACATCATATACAAAAATGTGGATAAAAGCAAACCTATAATTACAGTATTCTTAGACCTAACCAAAGCTTCTGATACTGTGAATCATAGAATATTACTAGATATGCTTGAGAGATATGATATAAGAGGTAGTGTCTTAAAACTGTTAACTAGTTGTCTCTCAGATAGACAACAAAAGTTAAAATTCAAGATTGTAAGAGTGAATACAAATTAGTCTCCACAGGAGTTCCGCAAGGGACTATACTAGATTCTTTGTTATTTATACTCTATGTCGATGATCTACTGAGAGGTATGCAAAATGGTACAATTATGTCTTATGCTGACGACACTGTCATGATCTCAAGTGATTATACGTGGTCTCGGGTACATGATAAAATGAATGTATATCTAAATCAAGTGTCAAAATGGCTTACTTTCAATAAATTAGCTTTGAATGCAAGTAAAACTGTTTACATAACGTTTGGAAATTACTGTGATAGTGTACCAGATACACTAAACGTTAATATAGGTAACCAACCAATAAAAAGAGTAGAATATCATAAGTATCTAGGATTGTTATTCGATTTCAATATGAAATGGGACGAACATATCGACTATATTGTAAAAAGAACTAGATATCTAATATTTAGTTTTGCCAAAATTAAAAATATTATGGAATACAAAACATTAATGATAATTTATTATGCATTTTTTTAAAGTTTAATAAATTATAGAATAATTACCTGAGGAGGAGCATATAATAATACCCAAAACTAATTACAAAGAATTCAAAACAAAATATAAAAAATCATAAATATAAATCGATTTTCAGAGCAATGTCTCCCTCTTTCTGTAAGTCAAATATTTCTTTTTAGAATCTATTTCATTTCATTATGAAACACTGAAAGAAATATATAAGTCCAAAACAAGCAATACTATAAATAAAAGTATTAAATTACAGAAAATAACTAAAACAATAGATAAAAAAAACAGCTACATAGTAGCTATAAAAGTGTTCAATGAGTTAACAAATTATCTCGAATCATTAACTACCAATAAAGTTAGTACAAAAAAACATTAAACCGATTTGTAATGAATCTATAAGTTTAGTTATAACTATCAGCTTAGATCACTTTGCGTGGACATTTTATCTGATGTTTACAGAAATTTTTTTTTCTATTTTTTTCTTATTATTTATTTTTATTTTTTATTATTAAGTTAGTTTATAAATTAGTATTTAAGTCTTTTGGTTTCTTCTCTAGGTTATATAATCCAGCCTATGTACAGGTAATTTTATTTACCTCTTTAGGATTTACTTGTAAATCCCAATGTAAAGGTAACTCATTTTTATCTCTATTGGTTAAACATGTAAAAAACAATTTTCTGGTTTAATAAATAAATAAATAAATAACGCTCCTTTTCCTTCTCATTTTCCCTAATGATTAATAAATACATGGAATCTCCGCTTCTTTCGTTTTTTTAGCTCAATGCGCGAGAAAGATTTTCTCCACAAGAGGAGTTTCCTCAGGTGGATTTATTGGACCAATACAATTTTTCCATAAACGTTTGGGTCTTACACAGAGATATTATTCTATCGGTGTAAAGCCCGTTGTCTCATGACAAATTTCGTTCATTATTGTCTGAATAATGTTAACATTATTTACGGCTCCCAGTCAGTATGTTTTTCGCTAGTAAATGTGCGAAAAAATCGACCTAGTTCTTTATTTACACGCTCATCAATATTACTTTGCGGATGGCGGATTGAAGAGAAAACCAAACCATTCTCCTTTAAGCCTTATAATCTACACGTTAGCAGTAAATTGTGTGCCATGATCGCATGAAATGCATTTCGGTTTTCTAAGTCTCAAAATATAATTATCAAATATTTTGAGGATTGCTGCTGCCGTTGTTTGTCGCCTTAAGCGATATAAAACGACAAACTTCGAAAAGGCGTCGATCGTAACAAGAATGTGTTTCATTTCCGCAAGCGACGTTGGCAGTGGACCATAAAAATCGATTGATAAAAGATCGTTTGGTGCCTCTGGGATGATATTTCCATTTAGCCCCCTGCACGGTCTTGTCGATATTTCATTCCGTTGACACAAGTCGCAAATGGCATTAGCTTGGTGCGCTGTGTCTGAGATTCTCTATGTAAAAATCTTCGATTAACATTCGCACGAGTGTTTTAGCCCCAAGACGGCCATATGCCTCGTGCTTTTGAATGATAAGTTGTGTTATTATAATTCATGGAATCATAATCTTATAGTATTTTAAATGATTTCTTTTAAAGGGTAAATCATTTTCATGTACATATGTTCTTTTATCCGGATCATTTTTATTTGTCTTTTTGCAATTTTCGATGAGTTTAATAAATAATCATCTTCTTTTTTGTAATATTGATAAATTTTGGTTTTTAATTAATGCAATAATCATTGCTCCTGGCCTCTTTTCATCAGGATCGTACTTAAGATGACGATTCAGTAAATCGGCCACGACATTTTCTGTGCGCTTTGTGTGCTTAATGTGTAAGTCGTAATCCTGAGTATCTAAAATCCAGCGTCTTACTCGGTTCCCTACAAAATTGCATTTAAATAAAAACGTGTGCGTGTCGTGATCTGTTTTAACGAACACTCTTGGCACAAAAGTCACTTTTGCAGAGCCCACACGATCATTAGTTCTTTTACAGTAATTATATGTGTTAGTTCCGCGCCTTTTAACGTACAACTTATGTATGTTATGACGCGTTCGTCACCGTTTTCGTCTAATTGTGATAATACCGCACCGAGTGCATAGCAACTTGAATCAACGCGCAGAATATCCAGTTGGCATGGGTTGGGATAAGCTTTTCAAACGTCATTTTCAAAAACCTCTTTGGTTCTTCAAAAGCTTTTTGTTGCCTGTCCGACCACTCTCTATTTTTTCATTTTGCTTTTTTCTAGTAATGGAATTAATTTGTGTGAATGATTATCCGCGAATGTCGCGGAAAAATTTATGACGCCTAGAAACGCTTGTAACTGTATAACATTTTCAGGTGTAGGACAATTTTTTATTACATCAATTTTATTTTCTTATGGTTTTATTCCCTTAGTCGAGAGAATAAAATCTAAAAACTCTGCCTCTTCTTTAAAGAATTCACATTTTTTTAAATTTAACGTAAAATTCCCTTTTATTAATTGAATGAATATTTCTAAATGATGCAAATGTTTGGCATTATTTTTTTAAATGCACAGTATATCATCAATAAACGTAACCATAAATGTTTCGAGACCCTTTACTACGAGAAACAGCCTGAGGATCAGAGCAGCGCTATTTCTCTTTAAACCGAACGGAACTACTTCAAATTCGTAAATATTTCCCTCAAACATAAACGTAGTGTACTGTTTACTCTCTTCGCTGAGAGGAATTCAAGAAAAACTAGACGTTAAATCTAAGCTACATAACCGTTACTCCGAAACATTGCTGTAAGAGCTCGTCAATACTCGGCGGCGACTCGTGATCATCTAAAAATTTTCATTTAATTTACGCGCATCGAGGCATAATCGTTTCGATCCATCCTTTTTGACAACGAGTGAGTTAATATATTGACTGTTCGATTATCTTATAATTTTGCTTTTTTCCATTTTCTGAATTTATTTGCTAACTTTGTCGCGAGAGTCAACGGACCTGGATATGGTTTAATAAAGAATGGTTTCTCATCTATTAATTTTTCTTTGTATTTATTCTGATAGATTATACCTAGAACGATTATACCTAGAACAAAATTTCAAAATAATTTATTTTCTACAGAACATTAACTAGCATTATAGCATACTTCTTTTGTGAACTTTTGGAATTTTTGTAATACAACCACAATTATAGAAGATACAACGCTTCGAAAATCCTTGTGACGGCATGGTTCATACGCGGCGCCTTTGACATGGCATGAATCGTGACGTCATACAGAAACTTTCGATAGCTGTAACTCTTGTAAATCTCGTTTATTTTTCAAAATCAAAAATATTGGTGAATCGACTCAAGTTCTCTATCGAAATCATCGATACCGCCGAAGAAAAAAAATATGAAACAACCCAGTTCTGATATTAAGACAAACAACACCCTGGAACTTTAAGAAAATCGATTGTTTTTTTAAGGTTTAAATGATCTTTTGTATCCTTAAAAACAATATGCAATTGGTCTAACTTCAATTTCGAAGCGACAAATAGCTCTAAGAAGCAATGAATTAGACCGCGTAGTGGCGCGTCGTAGCCTTTTGCGGTGCGCCGAGGCTCTTTAATCGCGTTTTTCTCGAAACGACATTTTATGAAACGGAGGGCACTCTAACTCCGTCAATTTTTAACGAATCGACTTGAAATTTGGACAGTATCTTCATTTTGGCATATTCCATACGGTTATTAGTTACATAGTTACAGCTATATATATTAAGTAATTTTTAGTGAGAAAATGGCTTTTTTCTTTATATGTTCACCAAATCGTTAAAAATGGATATTTTTACAAACGGCTACGTACAATGCTAGTTAATGTTCTGTAGAAAATAAATTTTTTTTTCCTGTGTCACGTTCATAGGCTACCTATTAGACCACCATTTTGCAACGAAATTAAAAATATTTTTTTTTGTATTATGCTTCAATATATGTATAATAAAGACCTTAAATCAGATTTTCTTTGTATGTGACTGCATTTTGTATTGCCGAAGAAATGTTAAAATTTGAGGGTCCAGGGTGGTGTTATAACTTAATAAGCATTCGCTATGATAAGGTGTAATTTAAATTTTATTATTTAAGCTTATTATTATTTCATCCTTTAACGTACCTATGAGAACACGAAGTTCTTTATTAGAATTTATTCCGAGAAAACGTTTCATGTTAAATTCGGAATAATAAGAAATATCTGCTTACTCAAGCGTGTAGACTTTATACCCTCCGTCGCGCCTCGTATTATCTTTCCCACTATAGGTAACGTCCGACAATTTTTAAACTTATCGATATTTAAATTATAGACACTTTCAGAGATACACGTGATTTAACTTCCAGTATCAACTAATTGTCTTTGTTTCAATACCCTGGATTGTAATATTAATCTCGGGGCACGCACAAATTTTATTTTGTTCATTCTGTGCTTCCGATGAACAAATCAAATCCTCTAGCGGATCATTTAAAATTCTGCAAAATGAAATAGTCAAATCAGTTACATGCTTTTCATCTATTTTTATATTATGGTTCTTAAACGATTGTTTATCCGAAACACAAGATGCAACTTCTACTGGTTTTTTGGAAGTTCCCATGTGCCGTCTAAACATTCATTTATGTTCTTTTCGAACGAGCTCGCTTCTTTCGGTTTTGCGCCTTTTTGTTTTTCGGAGATTCCTGTTTATTTTTTCTTTCTGCTTGAATCGCGTTCAAATTTTGTACGTTTTTCGCCGGTGGTTTTTGATAGTTCACTTGTTGATTAAACGGCCTGTACTGTTGTCTCTGACTATTTTGGTAATTACCCGCGTTACCTGAGAAATTTCCCGCATTTGCGCCGAACCTTTGTCCCTGATTCGATTGTTTTTGTTTCTTTGTTCTTAATCATCATCTTTAATTACCAAGAGTTCAAACAGTTTACTCTGCGGTTTTATGCCCTGGGATCGCACTGCATAGCGAATATCCCAGTAGAAATGATTTACGATTTTGCGCACAAGTTCTTCTTCTGAATAATTTTTCTGTAATTCCTGCGCAAAACCCCAAATATGAGTCGCATAATCTAATCGATTTAATTTTGCAGCGGGATTATAGGTGTTATATTCCACTTTGCGCGCCAATTCATCCTGAAAATTATCGTTCCAAAATCTCTCTTTAAATTTATTTCTTAACTCTTTGAATTTTTTATTGACCTCTGCACGATATCATACCAAGAAAAAATTGAACCCCCCAACGTCTGACCGATTATATACATCAGTTCATACAAATCAAGATGCATTACATGAACATATCTGTTTATTTCGTTTAAATATTTCATTGGTTTCTCTTTAGAATCAGTCGCAAACGTTGGCGGTTTCAGCTTAGAACTTTTTATCATCGACGTGTTTAGAGTAATTTCACCCACATCTGGTATTACCGAACGTTCGCGCGTCGATGATCTTATCCAGTTTATTTTATTACTACATTCTTTGAATTTTTCTAAATGAGTGTTTCACTCAGCAATATAGCATCTCTGGCTTCGAAGCCTCTGCTTCTAGAGCTTTAATTTTTAAATCAACTTTTTGATACTTGTTAAAAAGTTTTCATTTACAGCCATCATTTTCTCAAATTTTTCATACCACAATTTTTTATATGTTTAATACTTTTTGTCAAAGTTTGTATTTACTTCAGTGTCAATTTCATTGGTAAATTTCAAATCAATTTGAGTTTTTGCAAAAAGTTCAATTTTTAAATCAAGAATTTTTAGAATTTTCACTTCTAAGTCTTTCAAGGACTCGTTGCTTGTTTGTTTAGCCTGAGCAGTCTCTATATTGTTTCGATTTTGCTTTATACCGATGTAATCCTGATTTAGAACGGAAAGTTTTTGAAAGTTTTGCATGATTCGATCATCAAATTCATTTATGTTTGATTTGAGTACCGCGATACGCGCTTCATAATCATCTGATTTTTATAGTAAATATTGAATCGAATTGTGCACTTCTTGTGCCCATTTCTCGTTCCTTGGAGGATCATCTATTATCGATTAATTCCCGCCATCGCTTAATAAAACTTCATTTAATGTTTTATATAATTGGTTTTCAGAACTGTGGAAGCGCAGTTCAGTCGAACATATACATTCCTACGTATACACAGAGACATTTTTTCGATTACAGGAGATGACCCTGACTTTCACTGAAAATACTAAATTCTTTAGAGGGATTCCTTAATGATTGCAGCTTGTACAAATGTTTAATCAAATATATTTTAGATTATTTATAAATTCATTTTTTTTTTAATCAACTTTAAATCATCAGCAATCATTAGGAAAACTTTATCATAAAGACTATTATTGTTGTGATTTCAAAGCTCTCTACCGTGAAATCTTCGAGTTCTTTGACTTATTTTTTCAGTGTCAAATTCTCACTAGTTAAGTCGTTAAATTTGTTGTGCAACATCGCAACTAGAAATTCTAAATCTTTTATTGTTTAATCTTGAGAATTTGACATGAAAAACAAAGTCTCTATCGCGATATTTAACTTAAATTTTATTTAACCTGTTTCTTATTCATTTATCTCGAACTCACGGTGCTTGTTTGCGGACTCAGCGATCCATTCCGCTGTTTTAAATCGCGGCATCGAAATAGCGATTTAAAGAAACCTAACGAAAAAATTCAAATAAATGAATGTATTTATTCCAGGAAATGCTCAATAATTTCAGTTTCCGATTTTGTTGTGACTGTTTCAATCGTGGCTAGTCACAAACAAAATCAAAAATTAGTTTATAAGACTGCTTTAATTTCTGCTTTAAGTTGCTAGTCTCGTGAATTACAATAGTTCAATGGTTGCATATCATAATTTTGTGAGAAAAAGGATTGGATTATTTGAAATGAGACTGAATTCGATATCTACAAAACTTCCATTTTACACACCTGATGTCCTGGCAGGATCTCCATTGTAACGGTTGTTGTTGTTCATACTTACTCATCCCCTTTTGTCCTGATGATTGATTCGTTCAAGATAAAAATAAGAAAACCAAAATAAAAAGTCTAATTTTTATTTTAAATAAAAATTGAAAGAAATAGGAAATAAGAAAAACAGTATGCACAGAAACTTGTTATTGTAATATAAAAAAAGAATAATGAATTTATTTGATTTTATATTTCAAATTTTAACTTTAATTTAAATAAATTAATTTACTTGCGTTGGACTTTATTATATTTAAAGATAATAAATAATAATAATATATATATATATATATATATATATATATATATGAGACTTTTTTTTCAACTGGACACTCTATGCTGCCCAGAATTGGTTTAACTTTCAAAAGTCCTAAGAGGGCATAAAATTTAGGTTTTTTCATCTAGTTTCTGGAGCCTATGGGCTATTTTTCATTATCAATATGGCAGATCCAATATGGCGACCATAATCAATTGCTTTTCGTAGGAATTCTGGTTCATGATCAAAACTATTTCACTCAATTGAAAGTATCACATTGAAAAATGGTTGTATCAGAGTTTTAGGGGTCGCTGAATATAAATCCGATGGCAGAATTACGACATATAAGATGGCGGAACCAATATGGCGGCAACATAGGTCTTGGAAATGCGAAATTGGCAAGAATTGTTCGAGCGGCTTGAAAATTGGTACTCAATGGATTTTGGGGTCACTGATCATGAATAAAATGTCGGAATTACAAATCTCAAGGTAATGAATATGAAATAAGGCGGGATATAAGTTTTGAAAGTTGGACAAGGGCTAAAACATTGGATTTTTTCATGTATCGTTTCGTTCTTTGATTATCCTTAACGTAGGTCCAATATGGCGGCAGTAATCAGATGATTCTTGTAACAAAACTGGTCCATCATTGAACACGTTTAACACTGTTGAATTTTCTCGCTGTGTTTTGATCGAAAATATGGTAAGGATGTAACCACCGCCACCACCACCACCACCGATACAACCACCACCGTCTGCGGCATTTGATTTTTTTAATATTTATCTAACCTTCGTTTAAAAAATCTTGTTGTTCTTTCATGGACCTTTGACATGCGAAATCGCATGCATACGCCATTCAACTTTTATACCAAAATCATCTTCATGATGAACTAAGTTAATCATTTGAAATTTATTTTTATAATGTTGCTTTGCACCATCGCCCATGTAAATAATTTTTTGTAACACAAGCATGATTTTCGCGTTTTTGCAATAAAGTACCGTTAATTGTAACACGTAAACAAATAATTGAAGTATGCACGATTTCCATTAGATTAATGTATTTTAAAGCCTGCTGTAGCAATTTTATAAAATAAATGAGTCACTGCTATAGCAATACTTCGTTTAATGTTCTTAATAAAAAAAATTATACATTCAATCCTCTTTGAGAAAGCATTTTCCATCTGTTGTCATGTATACAAAATTAAATAGATAATAAGAACAATTTATTTTTTAAGGTTCTAAATACATTCCCACTAAAAATAGAATATTTTTACGAAGTAATAAGTTAAGTAAACTCTAACTAATAGTTAAGCATCTAAATAAGTTATGTAAAACAATAAATGACTTTTACCAATTGCACAACCATAATATCCATATGAAACGCCAGAAGGATCGATCATATACATTTCTGGATTATTATCTTGATAAGAGCTGAGAATAATTGAAGATCCGTAAGGTCTAACAGCTGAATATAGTGTATAAGCATGCATAAACATAGATATCCTGTCATTCAAGTATTTCAACGGAATTCCAGTGCCATATTGTGCTCGATAGTTAGCTGCTTCTAATCGAGCTGTTTCTACAATTTGACGAGCATCAGAAATAAGTCCTGAAATCGCCATACCAATGTGTTCGTCAATATTAAAAGTTCTCTTGTTAGTGAACGGCTCATATAATTTAGAGGTAATTAATTTTTCAACAGCAAAAACCACAACATCTTTTCCTTTGAGCCCTATTACTGTCCTGAAAAATTCGAAATATTTTAATTATAATTAGAACAAAATGTAGTCAACATATTTTATTGTTTCAGTACTTTTGAAAAGGAGAATATAAGGTAAAATTCTTTACTGACCACTG
This sequence comes from Gastracanthus pulcherrimus, assembly GCA_949152435.1. Classification (NCBI taxonomy): domain Eukaryota; kingdom Metazoa; phylum Arthropoda; class Insecta; order Hymenoptera; family Pteromalidae; genus Gastracanthus; species Gastracanthus pulcherrimus. The sequence goes on along the minus strand of OX424573.1, from coordinate 85,642,796 downwards.
CCTAGTACCTAATCAATGGCAAAAATAGCTTTTACCGCTTAAAATATTTTATAACGAGTGTGATACACGAGGTGATGCTTCACTCGTCATAAGCTTACATTTATTTATTTAAGGTTGTAACGAGTAGCGAATAACTCGCAAGTATTACAGCGCGGAGAATGGGCCAAGTGTCGCCAGCTGACAGCCTCACGATGATAAACTGATAAACATGATTAATTGCATTTTTTTTTTATTTTTCTCAAAATGTATGTATTTTTATCTCGAGAACTATAAAAGATAAACTACTTTAGTCCCGGTGTTTGAAAAGTGAATTTGATGCAGCATATGATATTATTTTTCCCATCACCAAATTTGATGATTTTGATTGGTCCAAATTTCTGCCCAGATGCCGATGGAATTTTAAGCTGAGCACCACAAGCAAAAAATAAATTACTTTTATTTTATTCTCGTAAATGAGTTATAGTACCATTCTAAATCTTGTTTTATCTCAAAATATACATGTAAAACTATCATTGAAATTTCTTTATTGTTGTTTGAGTGATGTTACAAATGATTTAAATTGCAGTTACACTTGCATTATTCTTTAATATTATATGTGCATGCATTTTGTATATGCGCATGTTCACGAGTGCTTGGGGGTAAGTTAGCATACACACGTACGTACGCATGTACCTTTGTGTTGGTGTATGCAGGCGCGCTTTTAGTGGCGGACGTGCCTCTAGATGTATGAGTGAATGTATGAGTAGATATGTGTATGCGTAGGTGCGAAAGTGTGTATAAACGTAATTGCGTGTGTGTCAATCTGGGCGTACATGTGTATGTGCGTATGAATGAATAAATGCCACCATGTGTGCGCCGTTATATAAGTGGGTGGGTTCAACGGAAAAATGAATTTTATATAGCCATACAAAATTCATATAATCTCATATTTGGGTGAATGTTATATAGTCATATATGACTATATATAAAAAACTTTCTCGGATGTATGAGTATATAGTTATCTTTATATGACTCACTATGGCATGGGTGAGTCACACCAACGAATATAGACGCTTATATAAGCACGATTGAAACGGGCGGCGATTTCAGGTGCTGGGGGCAGAAGCCTTAGTTATGCCCCCCAGATACGGGGTGGCGTTGGCGTCGCCGGCTGTGTACGTGAGCACGCACACAGAGAAACCTTATGAATATCTAACACAACGACCAGCGCTCATGTATACAGAAATTTTTATCTGCTCCCTGCGGCCTGCGGAGTGTTGCATATTATGCCCGGCTCGAGACCAACTTTGTCCTGAAATGGACCACGAATGCCGTATCTACACGTCCACTTCAATAGAGTTTCGATTTAAATTCTAAAGTAGAATAATATTAATACAATCAGAATCAGATCATTTTTGTGAGTATAAAAACAATACTAATTTATGATACAAGTTAAATCGAGACTATTAAATTGTCTGACTAGACAAGGCATAAGGTAAAGATTAACTTTTGCGGCATCCCTTTTTTAAATTTTAGTAATCATTGAGTATAAGTCATCACGTTATAAATGCAATAAATTTACCCGTTAAGGCTGAGTCCTCAAAAAAATTGAAAGAAACTTTGGGAAATTTTTAGTAATGTGTTTTAGCCCTTAACCAGAGAATTTGTGCAATAATTTTATTTTATAATTTTTTGAATTTTCTCGTGTTTCGTGCAACCAAAAATGACTTAGGCCCCAGGTTGGAAATTGTTCACGTTTATCTAACCGATACATTTAATTTACAAAATTTCGAGTTTATCACATAGAAATCTAAAAAAACAAAAATAATTTATGTTTCATACAGAAAGCATACGACACTTACGGGTCAATAAAATTTTTTGAATGCTTAACGCACGTCTAAATCTTTATTAGGAAACATTAAGAAGCGTTGATTTTTTTTCAAAATTATAAGAAAATTTTGAAAAAAAAAGATGTGTTTTAAAAATAACAATCAAAGTTTTGTTTATAATTTATCTATGTGTATATATCTACAATATAATAGAATTTGAAAGTTTACTACGTAATTAATACAAGAATACCAGTTTCTCTTTTTGCGCCACTTCTATTCACGATTGTAATAATGTCATATTTCCGATAATGTTTTTGTAAATTTCAAAAACGTTCTCTTCTCTGAATGTAAAAGCCATTCGAGTCAATTATTAAATAGATAAAATATAAACAATCTTTCCGATGGAAAATTCATCTTCCAAAAGAGTATAATAATTTGTACTAATGTACTTGTATATTTATTACATATATCGTACAGCGAATTCCCTTCGATCAAATATTGTACAATCATAAGCATGGTATCTGCAGAGAATATTTCGCATACTAAAATAAATGAAGCTATAAATATGTAGAAATTACGACTTTGATCATTATATTTTTGATTTTGAGAAAATATCTCTGGAACGTTGTTGTTTTTGATTGAGACAATAACGTTCCAGAAATGTATATACACTCAAAATTGAAAATTAAATAAAAAAAGTGGGCCTTCGTCATTGTCGGTAACGGGAGGCTTTAGTATCAACTTAAAATAAATACAATACTTTAAATAAATAACGTTCTTTAATTAGTTAATATTATATAAGTCACATACTATTGAATTACTACTTGAATTTAAACAAGCATATTATTAAGCATATCTTGCTGTTGTTAGAATTTCAAATTCTCTGTGCACTCACAGAAATTCAGGCGATGGTAACGCTATATCCCGTATTTTGGGGGCATAACTAAGCCCCGTATTGCAAAATTTTGGCTGCCAGGCACCAGGCGGTAGGTGCACGGTGTACCATGCAAAATAATTTGAGATGATCGTGTTATGTCTTGCACGTCCGATTCATGTCTGTCAAAAGTAACGTGTGTTCTTACTGCAAGTATAAACTTATAAGTACCCCTTCTTTTAAAATGTAGAGCACTATGCGCAAAATTGTCATTTCTCCAGAAAGACAGTGTATCTCAATAAATAAAATCACATGTCAGGCCAAATGCATTCCTTGTCTGCAAACGATTTTCTCCAAATGGCTACCTGCTGCACGGAAGGCCACCCTAGTCATAAACGACATTCTTCGACAGTTTATCGACATATGAGCATTATGAGATCAAACAAAGAGTAATATAGTACATACTGTTTGAATATCGAAATATCGCAATGATGTACATACTATTTGATGTACATGAACATGTTACTGAAGTCCTTCGCCTATTTTGAGAGACAAAATCACCTTTTTGTATTCATTAAACTTCAAAGTCTGACTGCCATTTACAGAACATAAAAATTACA